>QGSO01000292.1:1177140-1210208 GCA_011037825.1 Carya cathayensis
AGTGTGCGGATGATCCCTAGGGGAGATCATGGTGCATGCATAATCGGATTGGTTTTTATGGTTTTCGGATACGGGCCATTTTCTGGGAAAATGGCGAGAATGTGTTGAGGACTTGTGATCCATTTCCTGGGAAAATGGTGGTTTGGGCCATTATCTGGGATAATGGCGAGGCTTGGTTTTTAACGATATGTTTTGGACCGTTATCGGGGATAATGGCGAGTTTTTGTTTAAAGGATATGTTTTTGGGCCAAATGGGTTTTTGGCGTGCGTGGAAAAATATGGTTTATGAGTTTTGTGCATTGTCATTTATTCATGCATATTGTTTGAGTTTAATATGTTTTTCTCTAGTGGTGTTTGGATTTTACTTACCTGCGGCACCATTTTTTGTACCGTAGATTTTGGTGCAGAGTTTGAAGAGGAGGAGGAGGCTGAGCCCGAGGATGCGGCTCCGCCAGAGTTCTGAGTTGAAGTTTATGATTTGGTTTTGGCTTTGAAACAATATTTGTATTTGTATTATTTTATTATGTATCTTTGAACCGCTTTGTATTTTATTTAAGAAAAAATTCTGGTACTTAGTTTTATGTCTTTGCTATCCGTTGCGTATTTCTTTGTGCACATGTGTCGCTTGCACACACTTGGCATACGTCGATAGGGTGGTGACCCGTGTTGTCACCATCCGGACGTCTCAATTTCCCCGTGTCCGTACGTGGAGATTTGGGGGCGTTACAAGAATGCTCTAAATGTTTTATGTATTTACATTATAATTTAACTATTTTGATTATAAAGTAAAGTTCCTTATACTCAAAAATTTCGAATTTGTTTTACAACAAAAAAAAAAAAAAGAGTAATCTTTTATTACAACATAATTAAATTTATTCATAATTACTTTTAAAAATTCACAAAAAGAGATGGTGAATTAATGAATTAACAAGATATAACAAAAACTAAAGTATCAAATCATAGACAACAAAATAATAATAGAACAAAAATCATAAAAATCTTTACACAAAGGTAATGTTACAAAAACTAATTTGACAAAAAATTATTAAAATTACAACACTTTTATTAAGGTCTACAAAATAATGCCTAAAACATTTATCCTCTATGCAAACAATTAGGAGATGAACAACAAAGCAAATAGAAAATTTGAACACTTGACTTCCATGAATAATGTACATAAAAAACAAAAATAATGAAAAACACATTAGTATATTTTTTGGTTTTACATGCTGATATGTCGTTGGGTCCAACATCCTAGCAAAAACTTTAAAATTGATATTGCAATAAAAAATTAGAGAAAGGTATGTAGACTTGAAAATGCATTTAAGAAATTAAAGGTAAAAAAGCAGAAGACCTTATTAGTTGAAAGAAGAATATTAACTTTTAAAAAATTAAAGCATATAACTTTTTTTTTATTGTTATATTTTTAGATACAGACAAATTTAGTCCCTATTTTTATTGTTATGTTTTTATATATTTTTTCTTCATCCAAATTTTTTTTTTAGAGAATGTAACATATCTCTAGAAATTTGAACAGTTTATCCCTAAGTTAAAACAATTTTGTTTTCTTTTATTTTTTTAGAGCAATTTATTATTATTTTTAAATAATTTTGTTGGTTGTTGATGTGTTTTTTAATAAATCTGTATATTTTAATTTGTTTTGTTGTTATTTTTTGCTTTCTTTTATGTACACAAATGAAATGATAAGTTGTCATTTGCTGGAATGAATTTTCTATATATTTTAAATTCTATTTTTTTTAAGTCACATGTACAATTTCTACTCTACTTTATGTTACTCGACATGATTGACCATCTCTAAGCTAATCAATGTTGATACTTATATAGATTGACCATATCGACCATTTTTATTGATTGTTGGCATATATAAGAATGAAATGTTATGTTCAATTTTCTATTTATATTAAATTATATTCATATTTTTAGCTACATGTATATTTGCTCTTCTGATTTATATTACTCAGTATCATTGTTTTATTATGTCTAAGAGTTTTGGATTGGGTTTATTCATCTTTCAAAGATTTTTAAATAGTGGAATAAATGACCACTCTAATAACTGATTACATCTGTGCCGAAGCAAATAAAAAGTGAAAGATAAAGAAGTCAAAAATAGCACTACAATTGGAAATGGAAAGCATGATTAGATTTAGTCACCCATTCTGCAACTAAATTTAGTTTTGTAAATTTAAACATCCTTGTAGCTTTTTATTCTTGTTCTTTCATTTTGAGTTTATTCGTCCATCAATCCTAAAATTGATTATAATGCATTTTTTTTTCGTAAATTAGTTTGTAACAATTAATTATTGTGTATGAGGAAATAACTAAATAAATAAATAACTGAATAAATAGTCATAAATCTTTAATCCAAAAGAACTAATGTTAAAAAAGATTACCTGTTAAAGTTGAAACCGAAAATGCAAATTAAGAAGCCAAAACTGAAGAAGCAAGTTTCAAAAAGTTAAATCAACAGGGGAAAATAATTTTACTTAATAGTAAATAGTACAAAATGAAGAAAGTAAACGTGAAATCAATCTTATACTAACATGTAAGCGCCAGAATCTGATAAAAAGCAAAATAGACAAATTTGAGAAAGTAACAAAAAAATAATATTATAAAAGCATTCATATTAGATTTCCTATAAAATTCTCTTTAATTTAGCTAAAAATGACATTTTCTAAATTTTTTCCCAAATTTTACTTATTTTTTAAAAACCTCTAACATTTCATTCCTTATTCTTTATCTATTCTATTAAAATAATATTTCTCTATTCTTTTTTTTTATTATTTTTTTACTTCTATTTACAAATTTAACAACTCAATATTTTTTCTTATTTTTTGAATTGTTACTTTAGTGAATATTTTAAACAAAAAATTAAATCATTTTTTGTGGGTATGATAATATTTTTATAATTAAATTTTTTATATTTCCATAATTATTTAAATTATTTTTAAAATTATTATTTAAAACTATAATAAATATGAGTATGATAAAAAGTGTAGATAATTGGAAGTAAATAAATATAATAGAAAGTTTAAATGATTAGAAGAAAATATTAATAAAAAAATAATATTCAAAATTAATCTTATACTAACGTATAAACGGTGTAAATGATGAAAAAAGAAACCAAAATCTAATAAAAAGAAAAATAGACAAATTTGAGAAAATAACATAAAAGTAATCTTATAAGGGCATTCACATTAGGTTTCCCATAAAATTCTTTATAATTTAGCTAAAAATGAGATTTTCTAAAATTTTTCTCCAAATTTTACTTATTTTTTAAAAACCTTTAACATTTCATTCCTTATTCTTTATTTATTCTATTAAAATAATATTTCTCTATTCTTTTTTTATTATTATTTTTTAACTTCTATTTACAAATTTAACAACTCAATAGTTTTTCTTATTTTTTGAATTGTTACTTTAGTGAATATTTTAAACAAAAAATTAAATCATTTTTTGTGGGTATGATAATATTTTTATGATTAAATTTTTTATATTTCCATAATTATTTAAATTATTTTTAAAATTATTATTTAAAACTATAATAAATATGAGTATGATAAAAAGTGTAGATAATTGGAAGTAAATAAATATAATAGAAATTTTAAATGATTAGAAGAAAATATTAATAAAAAAATAATATTCGAAATTAATCTTATACTAAAGTATAAGCGGTGTAAGTGATGAAAAAAGAAACGAAAATCTAATAAAAAGAAAAATAAACAAATTTGAGAAAATAACAAAAATGTAATCTTATAAAGACATTCACATTAAGTTTCCGATAAAATTCTTTATAATTTAGATAAAAATGACATTTTCTAAAAATTTTCTCCAAATTTTACTCATTTTTCAAAAACCTCCAATATCTCATTCTCTATCCTTTTTCTATTATATTAAAATAATATTTCTGTATTCTTTTTTATTAATTATTTTTTACTTCTATTTATAAATTTAATCATTCAATATTTTTTCTTATTTTTTGAATTATTACTCTAGTGAATATTTTAAACAAAAATTTAAATATTTTTTTATATTTCCATAACTATTTAAATTATTTTTAAAATTATTATTTAAAATTATAATAAATATGAGTATGATTAAAAGTGTAGGTAATTGAAAGTAAATAAATATAATAGAAAGTTTAAATGATTATAAATATATAAATATTTATATAATATAACTATAAATATTTATATATATAATTGTAAGGTCCGTATATAAATAAAACTAAATAAATCTAAATGGTAATCCGGTAATAAACAAATGACAAGAGGGGCAGAAAAGTAAATTTAACCCTAACCCTAGAGGCCCGTATATAAACATCTCTAACTCTCTCATTTCGCCCCCTTCTTGTTTGAGCTTCCGTCCTCTCTCTCTCTCTCTCTTTCACAGCTTTCATCTTCTTGTTTGATCTATTTTTTTCTTCTTTCCATCTTTTGCACTTTCATCCGCACTACTCATCTCTTGCGTTTATTTGGTTTATTTTTGGTTCATTTTTTGTGCATTTAGATGTAGTTTGTTCTTCACGGTTTTTTTTTTAAGCTTTCAGATCTGAACCGTTTATTTCGTTTATTTTTTGTTGCTTTTTTATACGTTTAGATCAAGATTGTTATTTAGGGTTTTCATTTTTTTTGTTTTTGCTTTCAGATTTGAACAGATTTGTTTTTATTTGATTTTCTTGATTTTGTTTGTCATTTTTTGTTTTTGTTTTTGTCTCTTCTCTTATCTTGTTCTTCTTGTCTCTTATTGTGTTGCTTGATGTATATTATATTTGGATTTTTCAGATCTGTAGAACAATTTATTTTTTTGCAATTGATGTATATAAGGTGTTGATCCTCCGTACACAGCCACGACATCTACGGCCGTGAATATTTCAGTATCTCGTGTGTATTAAGGCACTCTGTTTGGGTTTTTTTTTGTGATGGATATTTTTGGATTGGATTTGTTCTTTGTTGGTTCTTCCTCGCATCGTGGCTCAGATCCGCTGCCTATGGCCGCGCTAAGCAGCCCACGACCACGGCAAAAGGTGAGATCTTTTTCGGTTGTGTATTATTTCACCATCGTGTGTATTAAGGCACTATGTTTGGGTTTTTATTTTTTTATTTTTATTTTTTTTATCTGATCGATATTTTTGGTTTGTTGGTTGGATCTGTTGTTTGTTGGAGGAATTTTTTGTTTTTCCTGATGGATATTTCTGGGTTTCTCGGTTGAATCTGTTGTTTGTTGGGTCTCCCTTGCATCGCGGTTCACATCCGCTGCAAATGGCCACCCGTGGCAGCCTATGACCACGCCGGAAGGTGAAATTTTTTTCATTTGTGCATTATTTTGGTGTATTGAGGCAATTCTGTATGGCTGTATTTTATTTGTGCGTAATTTTTTTGTTGTATTTCGTTTGCGTGTATTTTTTGGGTGTATTTTTCCTTTTTCTTTTGCAATTGATGTATATTAGGTTTATATTTTTCACATCTAGAGGAAATTTTTTTAATCTGATAGTTTCTTTTTCCAAAAATTTTGGAACTGGGTTTTATTTTTTCACTCTAACTACGTTTTTTTTTTTGTGTTCTTAGCTCATACGAACAAATCAGAAGATGAAATTTCAGAAGATCGAATTTATATGATGGGTTTAATTTTTTTGTTGGGTTTACTCTCTACAAAAACAGACGTAAATATGCAAATATAGTTTTTATCTTTCCATTTTTTTTTGCTGTAATGCATATGCATATCATCTAATTACATAATGTAACAAATTCATTTATACAATACAATTAATTTTTACAATACTGAGAAAAACAATAAAAACGTACCTACAATTGCTGAGTGAGAGAGCATAAGGCAGTAGAGAGCACAACATACGGAATGAAACAAATTTTGATATTTAAACTACAGTTCAATTCAATTTGTTAGATCAAGAGATAAGCATTAACGGTAAAAAGACAATAACATCAAGCGAGCAAAGCAAAACGACACTAAGGAAAACGAACTGAATAATAAAATTAAGGGTAAAATCAAAAATACAATAACAAAAAGCAATCTGTCGGTGGGAAGGCAGAAAGACAAAAATACCTGTCGGTGAAATAAAAGTATAATGCAAATTACCATAATTGCCAAATAAAATGAAGGGTAAAATGGGAAAAAGAAGGTTGGACGAAAAAAAAGGGAATAAAAAATTTATTGTTCTTAACACTGTACATCGCGGATTGCCGCTTATATTATCACTATAGATATAGTAGATGTCGGACAAAAAATTGACCCTGGACGTAAATGGAAGTAAACGAGAAAAAATAAAATAAATTAAAGGGGCCAACGTTAACAACTTTAATGGGAGCCAACGTTTACAACTAAAGATACCAATCGGCTACTTTATAACAAGTGTGACGCCCCCAAAATCCCCATGCCCGGACACGGGGAAATCGAGACGTCCGGATGGTGACAACACGGGTCACCATCCTATCGGTTGGTGCCAAGTGTGTGCAAGTGACAAAAGTGCACGAAGAGATACGCAGCGAATAGTAAAGACTTAAAACTAAGTACCAGAATTTTTCTTAAATAAAATACAAAGCGGTTCAAAGATACATAATAAAATATTACAAGTCACAAATATTGTTTCAAAGCCAAAAACCAAAACATAAACTTCAACTCAGAACTCCGGCGGAGCCGCATCCTCGGGCTCAGCCTCCCCCTCCTCCTCGAACTCTGCACCAAAATCTACGGTACCAAAAATGGTGCCGCAGGTAAGTAAAATCCAAACAACACTAGACTCAAACAATATGCATGAAAGAATGCAACGCACATGTCCCATAAAACAACATAATTTCCACACACACGCCAAAGTCCCATTTGGCCCAAAACCTTTCCTTTAAATTTTTCCTCACTATTATCCCAGATAATGGCCCAAAAACCAATCTCGCCATTTTTCCAGAAAATGGCCCATTAACCAAAACATCCGTG
Source organism: Carya cathayensis (assembly GCA_011037825.1). Classification (NCBI taxonomy): domain Eukaryota; kingdom Viridiplantae; phylum Streptophyta; class Magnoliopsida; order Fagales; family Juglandaceae; genus Carya; species Carya cathayensis. The sequence continues at coordinate 1,184,107 of QGSO01000292.1, forward strand.
CACCGTAGGCGGGAATCGCAGGCGGGACTCTACCACCATCCCTGCTTACCACCATCCCTACGCGTCGTGCACCGTAGGCGGGAATCGCAGGCGGGACTCTACCACCATCCCTGCTTACCACCATCCCTACGCGTGCCTTTGACTCAAACCAGTCAATCCAATTGTTCACTTATCTCATAAACAGTTCTCGCTTACAAGCCCAGTTTTCATTCACAACCACATATACATGCATGCAATTACACGAAAACCCGGTTTTCCCCTTTTAAACATGAAAATGTGAGCACAATACAATGCAAACATCGAGGCACAAATATCTCAAACAATTATCACATCAACCAAACAACTCCGTCCTCAATCCATCCGACCCCCGAACTCCTCGGACTCAGTCCGGAATCAGTAAACCAACCAGATAAATTATTGTAAGAGCAAAATATATTTAAATCTAAAAGTAGAGTTTGGAAAATACTTACAGCGCTATATATGATTTTTAGAAGGTTCGACGCGCGGCAAACGATGAGCGGAAAGCAACGTAACAGTGCAAATGCACTGTAGCCGTAGGTTGCAAAATACCTACTTTTGAACGGGAACAAACCAAGACACCAAATTGATAGGGAATGGTCTAAGGATGTTTATGAAGCTAGTGGAAGTGAGTTTTGGCCGTGGGTGGCGGTGGAAACGGCGGTGGAGAGCAAAAACGGCCAAATCAGAGTTGAGCTCGTGGTAGCTGCTCCGGCGACGGATCTAGGCCGGAAATGGGTGGGTTAGGTCGGCAAGAGGTAGGGGAAGAAGTGGTGAAGAGATGGTGGCCGGAGGTGGTGCGACGGCGCTGGAAACGGTGAAAAACCGTGCGGCTTAGATGCGCTTTTTCGGCCAAACGGCGGCACGGATGGGGGAGATCTTTGGTGGGGTGGTGCGCCGGAGGGAGGGGAAGTTTTCTGGGTGGGTGTCCCAGGCTGTGCCGCCAGCGAGCGGCGGTTCTGGGCGGTTTAAGGGACCGGCGGCAGAGTGCAAAACAGGGGTTGGGGCTGCGACTTTGAGGGGCTCGTGGCTGCTAACGGTGGGTCCGATGGTCCTGAAAATTAGTGGGGTTGTAGTCTGGTGGGAGGGGAAGAGAACGGCGGGGGTGGTGTACGACACCTCCACCGGACGGCGGAGATACGGCAGGCCAAAGAGGGCTGCGCGGGAGAGAAAAAAGGGAAGGGAGAGAGAGAATCCGAAAACGCACGGGCAACGGGGGAGGAAAGAAGAAAAGAAAAAAAAGAAGAAGAAAAAAGAAAAGAAGGAAAAGAAAAAGGAAGGAAAAAGAAAAAGGAAAAAGAAAAGAAGGGGAAAAGAAATGAAGTCCAAACTTCACTTCCGGGATCCAGAAACTGATCCGCCGAAAACGATATTAAAAACATAAACGACTAAAATAAATTAAACACTACATCAAATAAATAAATAAACACCAAGAAAATATTTTAAATGCAACGTCAAGCTAAAATATAATAAATAACTAGTAAAAACCAACTATTAAATTTTAAATCTGAAAACAAGCTAAAATGAATTTAAACAGCAATTTAAATTCAACAGCCAATAAAATCCAATTAAAATCCGACAATTTAAAATAAAAGTACTATAATATTAATTAAATTAAAACCACTCCTTCTGTGAAAATACAAGCAAAAGCGGGTCATCACAACAAGCCCGTTAAATAACGTTGAAGAGATTTTGCACTTTTTTTTTTTATTTTTAAGAAGAGGACGGTACCCCAATTTTATTGATAGTCCTCACTTATGGCGGAGGAAAACCGTGGTTACAACAAGACATTTGGGGGATACAAAATAATCAATAAAACCAAACCCAGGCATCAAAAAACACTATAATCAAAATGAATCAAAATTACATAAACAAGCGAGAACAAAGGAAAAAAAGAAGCCAAGATTATAGAGATAACCTGCAAAAAAAACACCAACAAACCAGGATAAAAGACCAAAGTAAAATAAAACACAAAAAAACAACTTACCAAGGAAACCATTAGTAGGTCCGCAAATAAGGAATACCAAGTTTGTCCATATGGATAAGACCTCTTAATCTACTAGGCAACTCATCAGACCAGTCTAAATTTAAACCACCAGCTCCCCTCTTAGCTAGGTAATCAGCCACAACATTACCTTCACGAAACACATGATTCACTCTATAATCCATACAGTTAAGATAATCATGTAACTCCTCCCAAAAATCCTCTAAATACCAGTTATTACAACCACCCTTGGTAAGCCAGGTAACCAACAACTGAGAGTCAGTCTCAATTTCAACGCGAAAGAAACCCAGGTAATAGCACCTACGAACACCTTCCAACAAACTGCAGAGTTCAGCATAATTATTAGACCCCTGGTTAAGAAAAACAGAATAAGCATCAAGTAACCTGCCACTAGCATCTCAAATAACACCCCCCGCACCAGAGGGACCAGGATTACCAAGGCTACTCCCATAAGTATTAAGCTTAACCCAACCTTGAGGAGGTCTGGTCCACTTTACCACACGAACCTTTTTAGTTCTGGGAGATAAAATAGGAATGTCCAATCGTTGCAAAATAGCAATATCCTTATTAGGGAGCCTAGTAACTTTCATGATCAAATCCATAATCCGGCGAATCCATAACCTAATAGCATGCCAAACCGCATCAACACTATCAAGCCTGTCCTCATACCGGGCCTTACACTGCCTATTCCAAAGCTTCCAAGAAACAATAGAAGGAAGAAGGCCAAAGATTATTTGTACCTGGGAAGACTTACCCGCACGACGAAACCAAAAATTCAATTGCTCTTGCCAAGTCTGAAAAATACCCATATGCACACCTAAATGGACAGCAGTCAATCTCCAAATATGACGAGCAAAATCCCCAATACAAAGCACATGATTCAAATCCTCGGTGTAACCAACAGAACAACAATTACACTTAGAAGCCATAGAAATGCCAACCCTTTTGATCCTATCATCCACACTCAAACAGTTATTATAAGCTTTCCACATCATAATAGACATTTTCTTAGGCAGATGAGAATGCCAAATCCAATGAGGCCAAGGTAAAGGGGACGCCCTTACTCTGACACAATCCCAAGAACTTTTGGTAGAGAAAGACCCACTAGTATCCTTTAACCAAAGTAAGACATCTTTCCCCTCCTTTCCCCCAGCCAAGAAATGGCACAATTCTGAAGCTTTCTGATGGCCCATTAGGCGATCCAAGAGATGAACATCCCATCCATTATCAATACGACAATCTTTAAATTTTAAATGAGGTTGCTTAATCACGGGAAATTGACTGCTAAGAGGTCCGTGTTCCTCCCAATTATCGTACCAAAAAGAAATATTACCCTCTCACACCTTCCACTTGGACCCATTTAAAATATCTGGAATACAATGAACAATCGATTTCCAAATCCGAGAGCCCTTATTAGGGGCCAAAAGGGATAAGTGACTATTTTTAACATATTTACCTTTAAAGAAATCTGCCCAAAGAGACTGTCCCTGCATGAGACGCCAAGCAAGTTTCATATGAAGAACTTTCTGAATATCACCAAAATTCCTTATACCCAACCCACCTTCATCAGTAGGATTACAAATCTTATTCCAAGGAATCCATTTCCTCTTAGCCTTACCATTAGAATCACCTCAAAAGAAGGAACTCAAAAGCTTATTCAATGCCACTAGGACAATCTTAGGAACTTGTAACACAACAAGAAGATGAGTGGCCATACTCGCTAAAACATGATGCAGAAGAATAGTTCTACCACCTACCGAGAGCATTTTCATCTTCCACCCTGCAATCTTATTTTGGACTTTACCAAGATCCCCAAAATAACTAGCCTTAAGTCTCCCCACCACAATAGGAACCCCCAGATACTTGAATGGGAAAGAGCCTTCAGAAAAGCCAGTATGAAAGCAACGATATAGAAACATTATTAAAAAAATACCAACATTTCTCTACTATTTTTTAATAATAAAAAAAATATAAATAAATAGATACTTCCAGCCAAAAAAGGATTATTATGCATTATGAAGGTGTGCTCTATATTAAACCCCCACTTAGTGAAATAACAACCTTTGCTCCAGAGTCAATAATAGTAGTAGCGAAACCAGCAATTGTTCTTGAGGGGCCCAACTTTTCTACCACGTGAGATTTTCATGTAAAATGAAAAAACATTACAAAATCATAAGGCATAACTGTATATAAAATTAAATCTCGATAATTTTTTGAATAACGTAGAAATAAAATTTTAAAAACACAACTTAATGTCTATTTCAGATTTTTGACGACAGTATTTCATTGAATAATTTTCTTTCATTATTAATTTTCTTTCATTCATAATTTTATAAATATGAAATATTTAGAAATTGTTTTCTTCATAGAAACTATCAAGTGATATTTTAGAATGTCATCTCTCAGTCTAATATCTAATTTAGTTTATCAAATTTCATACAAAATCTATCTATTTAGGTGTCACATTAAGCATAGAATGCTGCAATTGAGAGCTTAAATAAACTTTTATTTGCTCAATGAAATTTAGAGTATAAATCACCTCCACCATTTTTCATATACATTATCAATTGTAAATGGTTTTTCTTATATTTTCACTTTGGATTCTATATTAAGAAACTTAATATTGTATAATTAAAAAAAATCTGGGGTCAATGTTAATAGTTCATTATTTCTCCTAATCTTAATTTTAATGTAATTTTAGTGGGGCCATATCCTTGAAAATAGATAATATAGAGAAATTATATAAAATCTAGGGGTTATAGGAAAAAAAAAATAAAATTATAGAGAGACATTTCTATGTATATTGAAATTTTACAAAATTTTAAAAAATATATGGAAATAAGAATATTATAATTTTTTTTGGAGGCCAATTTCTATATACATAAAATTATGACTAAAATTTAGGGACTATTTTGAATTTTGAAACAATTTTGGGGTGGCCATGGCCCCCCTCAACCACTATGTAGTTCCGCCACTGAATAGTGGTCTCAGACTTGAACTATGACTGTTTAAAGGAAATAAAGAATTACTACTCACACATAGCAATCCAGGTGTTGACATGAGCTTTAATAGCCAACATATTACGGCCTTGTGCTATTCCCAGTTTCATAAATGTATTTGAGAATAAACCCAATTCTTATAGAGAGCAGCCTCACTCCCAGACTTACATAGGTGAAATCTATCAAGAGTGCTCCTATAATTCTTACACCATACTCATAAGAGCTACAAAATTTCATTAAGAGTTTCTATAAGAAATCTCATCCTCCAAAACATTACAGAATAAAATGCACTCACATCATAGGAATGAGCAATAAAATAAATAGTGCATTTCTTATGGCTATCATATGATTCGTTTTTCCCATTGAACACAGTTCTTAGGATCTTTGATCCCCAGGTTGGGCATCCTCATACATGGGTAATGAATTAATGGGTTTTAATCCCATTCCCCTCAATGTATTCTAGACCATTTCTCCTATCAAGGCCTTGGTTAGTGGATCTGTAAGATTATCACAAGACTTAACATAATCTACATTAATAACACCATCAGTCAAATAAGATCTCACAGTACTGTGTTTTCTTCTTATGGATTTGGATTTACCATTATAATAGCAGGTTTGTACTCTGCCAATAGTAGTAGTACTATCACAATGAATTAAAATGGGTGGAATTGGTTTTTCCCATAAGGGAATCTCAAGTTATAAATCTCTCAACCAGTTTGCTTCCTCACATGTTGAAACTAGAGCTATAAGCTCAGCTTCCATTGTTGACTTAGCAATAGTATTTTGTTTTTTAGACTTTCAACATATAGCACCACCACCCAAAGTAAAAATATAACCAGTAGTTGAAAGAGAATCACCTGACAAGGTATTCCAAACAACATCAATAAATCCTTCGAATACAGCAGGATGCCTTTTATAAAACAAGCCATAATGTTATGTCCCAGATAAATATTTCATTATCCGATCCATTGCATGCCAATGGTCTCTTCCAAGCTTGGTAGTAAATCTACTAAGTACACCTATCGCATAAGCAATGTCAAGTCTAGTACAATCAGTCGCATAACGTAAACTCCCAATTAGGCTAGCATATTCCTTTTGATTAATCACATCATCATCATTTTCAATGAAAAATAAATGAACACTAGAATCAAAAGTAGTAACAACATTTTTGCATCCAACATAATTATATTTCTTTAATAATTTGTTTTTTACGTAATGCGCTTAATCAAGAAAAATATCATCACATGTTTCGGTAATTTTCATACCCAAAATAAAACTAGTCTCACCAAAATCTTTCATATCAAAATGGTTATTAAGCATGCTTTTTGTTTCATGTATAACATGCAAATTAGAATCAAATATCAACAAATCATCAACATATAGGCTAATAATAACATGTGATTTTTTTTTAGATTTATAATAAATACATTTATCATTTTCATTTGACTTATAGCTATTCTCAATCATGCGAGAGTTAAATTTCTCATACCTTTGTTTAGGAGCCCATTTTAAGCCATATAGGAATTTTGTCAACTTACAGACTTTGCTTTTTTGGCAAGGCTCTACAAAGCCTTCGGGTTGATTCATATAAATTTCTTCATCTAGATCCCCAGTTACAAAAACTGTTTTAACATCCATTTGATGAATTTTTAAATTATAAATTGCTGCAATAGCAATCAATAATCTAATGGATGTTATTCTTGTAACTGGAGAAAAAGTGTCGAAAAAATCAATGTTGGCATTTTGTTTGAAACCTTTTGCAACAAGCCTAGCATTGAAATTTTCAACTATTCCATCCAGTCTAAATTTTTTTCTAAGGACCCATTTACACCCTATGGTTTTGCAACTAGGTGGTAATTCAACTAATTTACAAGTTTTATTAGAAATTACTGAATCCATTTCATCATCCACAGCCTCTTTCCAAAACACGGAATAAGGTGATGCTAAAGTTTCTTGTAAAGTATTTGGGTTTTCCTCAATATTATAAACATAATAGTCGGGACCAAAATCTTTTTCAATTCTATCTCTCTTACTCCTTAATTCAAAAATCTCTTCATTTTCTTTAGGAATAGAATAACTAGTTAAAAAAAAAAACATTTTGTTTAAATTCTTGACCCCCACTATTTTTGGATTTAAAAGGAAATTTTTCTTCATGAAAAATTGCATTGCTTGATTCGAAAATAACTTTACATTCAATATCAAAAAATTTATAGGCCGTGCTATTCTTTGCATATCCAAGAAAGACACAAGTGGTAGTTCTAATACCCAATTTGGCCTTTTAGGATATCTTAGCCTAACAAAAGCCAAATAACCCCAAACTTTAAAATATCCAAAATTTGGCTTCTACCCTCTTCATAATTCAAAATGTATAGTTTTTGATTTTTTTGTAAGGCACCCTATTTAAAACATGACAAACAGTTAAAACTACTTCACCCCAAAAACTTGATGGATCACCTGAATCAATAAGCATAGCATTTGTCAACTTAATCAATGTTCTATTTCTTCTCTCAGCCATGCCTTTAGATGCAAGTGAGTATGGTGTAATAGTTTCATGAATAATTCCCAATGACTGAACAAAAGTATTAAACTCATTTGAATCATACTCTCGGCTTCTATTACTTCTAAATGTTTTAATCTTTCTATCAAATTAATTTTCAACTTCATGGAGGAATTCTTTGAACTTTTCAAAAGCAACACTTTTATTTTTAATAAATAAACAAACACATATTTTGAAAAAATAAAAGTGATAAAATATCTATTTCTTCCATGAGTTAAAATTCATTCAAATTTACAAAGATTGGTGTGAATTAAATCTAACGATTTGGTACTTTTTTTCAACACTTTTATGAGGCCATTTTGTATTTTTTGCTTGACTTCAAACTTCACATTTTTTTGAAAATCCTTCGTCAGTTTGGGAATTAATCCTAAACTACTCATGATAGGCGATGCCGGCATCGATAATGAATACAAAAAAGTTTCCTTTTACGTGAAAATCTACTCTGCTAGGTTTTCATCTTTTTCTATGTTTCTTAACGTACGACCGCTGCATGGCGACCGTTGATGGCCAGCCTCCCATGGCAGGCCCTCATCGGTCATTTGCTAATCTGGTTTCTGCAGTGCCCCAACCATTGCCTGAGACGATGGTTCCTTTCCGGCAGCCAAAATTTGCCGATGGTGAATTGTTTTTCACGTTTTCGTCGGACGAGATTGCTAAAACTGCTCAGCCCTTTAGATTTTCGATGGTGCTAAAGTTTCTTCGACAAAGGACGTCTCTTGATGCCATCCGTGTGTGCCGGTTGTCTCAGCAATGAAACGTCCTAGGAACATCTTCATCTGCATGTCTAATGAAGCGGATTTTCTTAAAGCTCTCTTGAGGGAATCGTGCGATATGGAGGGTGTTCATTACAAACCATTTGCATGGACACCAGAGTTTGATGAGGATTTCGAACCGCCAACCGTTCTGGTTTGGGTTTTTTTGCTGGGTCTTCCGCCGAACTTTTACCATTCATGTGATGACCCGCTTTTACTTGTATTTTCACTGAAGGAATATTTTAATTTAATTAATATTATAGTGCTTTTATTTTAAATTATCAGATTTTAATTGGATTTTATTGGCTGTTGAATTTAAATTGCTGTTTAAATTTATTTTAGCTTGTTTTTGGATTTAAAATTTAATAGTTGGTTTTTACTAGTTATTTATTATATTTTAGCTTGACGTTGTGTTTAAAATATTTTCTTGGTGTTTGTTTATTTATTTGATGTGGTGTTTAATTTATTTTAGTTGTTTATGTTTTTTATTGTCGTTTTCAGCGGATCAGTTTTTAGATCCCGGAAGTGAGGATTGGACCTCATTTCTTTTCTCTTCTCTTTTTCTTTTTCCCTTTTTCCTTTTCCTTTTTCTCATTTTCTTTCCTTTTCTTCCTCTTTCTTCTTCTTTCTTCCCGTTTTTCTCTCTCCCCGCGCGCTCCTCTCCCTTTTCTCCTTACCGCGCAGCCACCTTTGACCGGCCGTATCTCCGTCGTCCGGTGGAGGTGTCGTACACCACCCCCGCCATTCTCTTCCCCTCCCACCAGACTACATCCCCACCAATTTTCAGAGCCATCGGACCCACCGTTAGCCGCCACGCACGGCCTAAAGTTGCTGCCCCAGCCCAGTTTTCTCCTCTATTTTTCCTTTCCGCGCAGCCTCCTTCGTCCGCCCATATCTCCGCCGTCCGGTTAAGGTGTCATACACCACGCCCGCCATTCTTTTCCTCTCACGGCAGACTACATCCCCACCAATTTTCAGGACCATCGGAGCCGCCGTTAGTCGCCATGAGCCGCTCAAAGTCGCGGCACCAACCCAATTTTTCCCCTGTTGCCGTTTTTCTTCCTCCGCCCAGAACCGCCACTTGCCGGTGGCGTGGCCTACACCACCCACCCAGAAAACTTCCCCTCCCTCCGGCGCACCACCCCACCAAAGATCTCCCCCAACCGTGCCGCCGTTTGGCCGGAAAAGCGCATCTAACCCGCACGGTTTGTCACCGTTTCCGGCGCCATCGCACCACCTCCGGCCACCATCTTTTCACCACTTCTTCCCCTACCTCTTGCCGTCCTAACCCACCTAATTTCAGCCCCGATCCGTTGCCGGAGCAGCTCGCACGAGCTCAACTCCGATCAGCCTCTTCTTGGCCTTCGACCGCCGTTTCCACCGCCACCCATGGCCAAAACTCACTTCCACTAGCTTCATAAACATCCCTAAACCATTCCCTATCAATTTGGTGTCTTGGTTTGTCCCCGTTCAAAAGTGGGTATTTTGCGACCCACGACTACAGTGCATTTGCACTGTTACGTTGCTGTCCGCCCATCGTTTGCCGCGCGCCAAACCTTCTAAAAATCCTATATAGCTCTGTAAGTATTTTCCAAACTCTACTTTTAGATTTAAATATATTTTTCTCTTAGAATAAATTATTTGGTTTGTTGATTCGGGGGTCGGATTGATGGAGGACGGAGTTGCTTGATTTGTTGTTTTATAGTTGGTTATTTAAATTGTGAAAATCGTGTTTTATTGGCGTAAAAGGATTTTCGGGTGCGTGTGTACCACGACCCAAGCCGGGATGGAGTATTATCTCAGTGGAGCTCCTCTGGTCACTCGGGAGCGTGAAATACTGAGTGACGTCCCCTGAGTCGAGGCTTGGCTACGAACACGCCGGGCGTGGAACCGAGCGACAATGGGAGCGGGGGCTAGGGGATGCTTGGCTACGAACACGCCGGGCGTGGAACTGGGCATCGCTCTATGCACCGACTCCGTGGCCCTCCGCTGGCGAGGGCTAGAGGATATTTGGTTACGAACACGCGGGGCGTGGAACTGGACATCGCTCGTCTCGAGGATGCTTGGCTACGAACGCACAGGGCGCGAAACTGGGCATCGCTCATTTATGTGTCATGCTCGTGGTGGATTCCCGCGGTGTGGCACAGGAGCCAGGGTGTGCTGATGACCCCTAGGGGAGGTCATGGTGCATACGGTTTGTTTGGATTGAGTTGGATATGGGCCAAATGGACTTTTGGTGTGACATTTGGAAAGAATATGTTTTTGGGCCAAATGAGATTTTTGACGTGCGTGGAAAAAATACGGTTTTATGGGTTTGGTGCATTGGCATTTATTCATGCATATTGTTTGAGTTCTATATGTTTTTATCTAGTGGGTTTTGGATTTTACTTACCTGCGGCACCATTTTTGGTACCGTAGATTTTGGTGCAGGAATCGAGGAGGAGGAGGAGGCTGAGCCCGAGGATGCGGCTCCGCCGGAGTTTTGAGTTGGAACTTATGCTTTGGAGTTGGCTTTAAAACACTATTTGTATTTGTAATATTTTATTATGTATGTTTTGAACTGCTTTGTATTTTAATTAAGAAAAAATTCTGGTACTTAGTTATATGTCTTTGCTATCGGCTGCGTATCTCTTCGTGCACTTTTGTCGCTTGCACACACTCGGCACTCGTCGATAGGGTGGTGACCCGTGTTGTCACCATCCGGACGTCTCAATTTCCCCGTGTCCGGGCGTGGGGACTTGGGGGCGGCACAGGTGGTATCAGAGCAGTTCGGCTCTGGGTAAAACCACATGTTCCGTAGGTGTAGTACCAGAATGTTTTTAAAGTTGTGTTTTAAAATTTATTTTAAGTAAAGTTGCTTTGACGTGTTTTATTTGTTTTGAATTTATTTGAGCTAGTTTGCTTGTATTTATTTAATTAGTGATGTTATTGCATACTGGTTTCTTTTTGTTTCTTGTTATGTGGCTTGGTTTTGGTTTTGGTTTTATGTTGTTGGTTTTATTCGTTTTCTTAAAGGGGGTCAAAGGTTGTGGTGGCAGGAAAAATGGTAAGACCAAGGAAATCTGGTCAAGGGCCACGAGACGATACATAGAGAGATGATTCCATTGCCCAAGCTATACGGCAAATGATGGAATTTATGCAACAAAATTTTAGGCCTCAACAAGGAGGGCCTTGCCCACAACCAGGAGGTCCTTGGCCACAACAAGGTGGTCCTTGGCAACAAGGAGGGCCTTGGCAACAAGGAGGTCTTTGGAAACAAGGAGGACCATGGCTACTACCTGGAGGGCCTAGTGGAGGGGTGCAAGCTGGGTGCACCTATGAGCGCTTTCTGGCGCATAGAACTCCACACTTCACTGGAGACGAGGATCCACTTCAAGCTGGAAAGTGGATCAAGGACTTGGAAAGAACTTTTGAGGTGTGTGGGTGCACTGAGGCGTAACAAGTACTCTACGCCAGCTATCTGTTGCAAGGCGCCGCTTTTGAATGGTGGGATACCAAGAGAATAATGCTGGAGTCAGAATTGGGGTCTTTCGCCGCTGTGACCTGGCAGCGCTTCAAGAAAGAGTTCAATGATCGCTTCTTTCCCGCTTCTGTAAGGCGGCAAAAAGCAAGAGAGTTCTCAAGCTTGGTCCAAGGGAGCATGACCGTGGAACAGTACGCCTGAAGATTTTTAGAACTTGGGCGATTTGCTCCCCACCTCATCGCCACAGAGGAAATGCGAACCGAGCGTTTCCAAGAGGGTCTACGTCCTGATATACACCGTATGGTAGTCAGCCACCGGATATCCACTTTTCGGGATTTAGTGGATGTGGCCACTCTTGTGGAGCGAGAGATAAATTTGAGTGTGGGCTCTCCTACAGGTCAGAAAAGGCGGAGTTTTACTGGAGAAGGAAGTAGCTCCGGTTCGCCTCAGAAATTTGTTCAGTAGTTCGGGACTCGACCACAAACAGCCTCAGGAGTGCGTATGGGGGGCCGGGTGCCAATTTGTGGACTGTGTAATAGAGCCCATGAGGGCGAGTGTCGGCTGAGTGTTGGACCCCAGTGTTACTGATGCGGCCAAATGGGACATATTGCTCGTGAGTGCCCCATCAGGGTTCAAGAAAGCCGTGGAGGTCGACGGGGTGGAAGAACTAATCAGAGGCAAGTAGCGCAGGCTCAAGTATATGCTGTTACCCCTGGAGAGGTGGATGATGAGGCACTGGCGACCCACAATACTGGAGTGATTACAGGTATGATTCTAAATTAATTTTTGGATTTAATGTTTGGTGTGGGTTGGTTTTTCTTTATTTTTGGATTTCATGGGTATATGTGATTGATTCAGGAAGAGTTCGGTTGTGTATTTTTATGCTTGCACATTGTTTGATTCCAGTGCATCGCAGTCGTTTGTATCTTCCACTTTTGCTCGGATGTGTAATGTGGTCACGGAACCTTTGCCAAAGTCCTTGGTAGTGGCTCTACCCAATGGTAAAATGGTATGGTGTTCCAAGGTTGCCTTGGGTTGCCCATTAAATTTTGATGGAAGATTCTTAGATGCTGTTTTGGTGGTGTTTAAGCTGTTGGGTTTTGATATCATCCTCGGGATGGATTGGCTATACCAATATTCTGCGAGTATTAATTGTAGAAGTCGTGTAATCAGCTTTCAACTTCCAGATGGTGGTTATCTGGAATTTATGGGAAGTAAATTAAAAGAAAGACCGGTAGTTGTATCGGTAATTCAAGCAAGAAGAGAGAATGGCATGATCTGGGTGATCTTTTAGGGAAGTAGAATAATTGAGTTCTTTGGTTCCGTGGAGGTTATGAAATGGTCTATAACGTAGTAGGTTGTAAGTTCAACAAATTTCAAGAATAGATTTTATGAGGTTTCAGCAAAGTTTTAAAGTTTGGGGCCTTATAGAATTTAGGAAATAAGTTTATGGTAATTAAGGTCTTAGGTTCGACAAGCCTTGGGGGGAAATAATTAAATTTTGAGTTTAGATCTCGTGATTCGGATGAGAAATTAGGTGGCAATTGGAGCTTTAGATTTTACAAGCTTTTAAGGTGAATGTTTTGGATTAAAGCCATCAATCTTGAGAATTTTAGAAAATGATTTATTATCCATTAATGTTTTAGAATTCGAAAGAATTGGGAGTCGATTTTTTTTTCTATTATGGAATGTAAGTTCCTTGATCTTAGAAGTTCCGGAAGATGATTCTTATTTGATTTAAGGTTTTAGACTTGCAGAGTTGAAGGACTGATTTATAATAAGAATTGAGTTCGTGTATTTCTTTGAGGATTGAAGATATCGAGCTAGTTTAGAAAATAATTATTGTTAACTCGAGGTTGTAGTAGCAGATCTTAGGAAATGATTTTTATCGATTCGAAAGATATAGGTCCATCAGGGTGTTGGAAATAGTAGATTTTGTGTTGGTATTGAATACGATTGAATTTGAGGCTATATTTTCATTTGGAGTTTGGGTGTTCAGTTGAGAGAATTACAGACTTTTTGTTATCTTGGAGAGAGATTGTTGGGTCACCGTGGGTAATGAATAATAAAATCTTAAAAGTGGAAGCTTGGGAACCAACGGCAAATAGCCTAAACAAGTACATAAAATAATAAACAGTAGGAGTCAGGAGGGTGGTGCAATAGTTTTGATGGATTGGAAATTTGAACAGCATGGCCTATCTTGAGATTTAATTTTATATGCAATTGAAGGGATTAATCGTGCTGCTATTGGGGTTATGGGAATGGAAGTAGGTAAGTGAGTTTTCAAGAAGGGTTCATTAAGGTTATGGTGAATTCAATCGTGGTTTGTAGTGAATTTAGTTATCTCTAAATTAGACGATATTTGGATTTTAGGTGATGATCTTGGAAGTGTGGATTGTCAGGTAGGAGTTATAGGCGCACGTGTTGGTTGGCCGAGAAGGACTTGAGGCTTTTTGGAGATGTTCCTTATCTTTGGAAGAGACAGGTGTATTTGGGATGATGTTATGTGTTTTCAATTTGGGACCTGGAGGTTGATTAGTATTGATTTCTGTCATCATTCAATGGACGTATTGTTGCGGAATGTGATTTCTAAATAGGGCAGTGATGACCAACTGAGTAATGAGTGGAGATTTGTGTTTTTGGAGGTATATTATTATTATGGAAAGGTGATGAAGGTTTTCTGGTGATTAGGTGTGAATTGAGCTCGTACTTGATGATGTTAATTTATTTGGATATAACCCTTATGTATTTTGGCGAGTTATCAGAGTGCGCGTGAAAGCATGATTTTTGGAGATACTTAGAAATTCAAATTTTGTGTTGATTTTGAGGAATTAGAAGTGATTCGAAGTTTTAATGGGAGATTAATCTTTTGGTCGTGCAATTTGGTTTATGGATGGTTAACTTTGGAAATGGCTATTTGGTTACCAAAGTTGGAATGGGAGGAAAGTTTGGAAGGTAAAGCAGAGACGTCGTTGTTATTAGCGATTTATGGTGTGAAGTTAATAACCTTTGGATTTGTTAAGAGTTGTCGAGGATATGTATCTCTCAATTATGTTCAGAGTTGTATCCTGTATCTTTTTGGCGCTGGTGTTTGATCTTGCAAAATTTCGAGGACGAAATTTGTTTTAAGGGGGGGAGGATGTGATGACCCGCTTTTACGTGTATTTTCACTGAAGGAATATTTTAATTTAATTAATATTATAGTGCTTTTATTTTAAATTATCAGATTTTAATTGGATTTTATTGGCTGTTGAATTTAAATTGCTGTTTAAATTTATTTTAGCTTGTTTTCGGATTTAAAATTTAATAGTTGGTTTTTACTAGTTATTTATTATATTTTAGCTTGACGTTGTGTTTAAAATATTTTCTTGGTGTTTGTTTATTTATTTGATGTGGTGTTTAATTTATTTTAGTCATTTATGTTTTTTATTGTCGTTTTCGGCGGATCAGTTTTTGGATCCTGGAAGTGAGGATTGGACCTCATTTCTTTTCTCTTCTCTTTTTCTTTTTCCCTTTTTCCTTTTCCTTTTTCTCCTTTTCTTTCCTTTTCTTCCTCTTTGAAAAGCTCAACGTACACCTGTAAAACCACGAAATTGTCTACCAATTTCCTTGAACAAATTGATTAGATCTCAATATCTAGAATTAATAAATAAATCAAAATACTCAAAGAGAATAAATAAATTTGTAAGACACAACGATTGGTTACGAAGGGAAACCCTTTAAAGAACTCTTTAAAGGTAAAACCCTACGGGGCAGCCAAACCCAGGAAAGTCAATCTTATTATTTGAAGAACAATTACAAGCAATCATCAATTACAAAACCTTTGCAATTCGACTATCTTACTTGCCAAGACAAACGACCCGTTTGTCTTCTACCGCAGTAGCAGCCAGAACCTCTGGCGATCTTCAAATGTTGCCTTTCCTCCTAGAACTCTAGGGGCTGAATTCCAATCACACGATCCTCCAACACCGGAGCACGATCACACTTAAAGAGAGATGAAAAACTCCATGAAAATTCTCAAATGAATTTTCTCACACATATGCTCTGAATAACCACTCTGAAATTCGTGGCTCTCTGATCTCTAAGAAGATACAAAACCGAATCCCTTTAAATAGAAAGTCTGGAAAGAGTTTCAGTCGCAGTAGGACTCTGCTGACGGTTAGCAACAGACGCGAAAACGCGTACCGACGGACTGCTAACATTTCGTGATAACTTCTTTTGTTATAGACTAAACTCTGTTCAGATTTCTTCTCGATAAGTGCAAAACTATCAGAACTCGATTTTGACTTCAGGGACTTATCTAAACAGCTCCTAAAACTTATAGATAGACTAAACATTGTTTAGAGATAAATAAATAATTATTATACATTCATCCACAAATTCAAATATAATGATAAGATAAATCTTATCATTTAGTCAAATAATGATAAGATAAACCTTATCATTTAGTCATCTAATCCTAGTCAATTTTCGCCTTAACACTCTTTCTTCTTCTTTCTTCCCGTTTTTCTCTCTCCCCGCGCGCTCCTCTCCCTTTTCTCCTTACCGTGCAGCCACCTTTGTCCGGTGGAGGTGTTGTACACCACCCCGCCATTCTCTTCCCCTCCCACCAGACTACATCCCCACCAATTTTCAGAGCCATCGGACCCACCATTAGCTGCCACGCACGGCCTAAAGTTGCTGCCCCAGCCCAGTTTTCTCCTCTGTTTTTCCTTTCCGCGCAGCCTCCTTCGTCCGCCCATATCTTTGCCGTCCGGTGGAGGTGTCATACACCACCCCCGCCATTCTCTTCCTCTCACGGCAGACTACATCCCCACCAATTTTCAGGACCATCGGAGCCACCGTTAGCCGCCACGAGCCGCACCAACCCAGTTTTTCCCCTGTTGCCGTTTTTCTTCCTCCGCCCAGAACCGCCACTTGCCGGTGGCGTGGCCTACACCACCCACCCAGAAAACTTCCCCTCCCTCCGACGCACCACCCCACCAAAGATCTCCCCCAACCGTGCCGCCGTTTGGCCGAAAAAGCGCATCTAACCCGCACGATTTGTCACCGTTTCCGGCGCCGTCGCACCACCTCCGGCCACCATCTTTTCACCACTTCTTCCCCTACCTCTTGCCGTCCTAACCCACCTAATTTCGGCCCCGATCCGTTGCCGGAGCAGCTCGCACGAGCTCAACTCCGATCAGCCTCTTCTTGGCCTTCGACCGCCGTTTCCATCGCCACCCATGGCCAAAACTCACTTCCACTAGCTTCATAAACATCCCTAGACCATTCCCTATCAATTTGGTGTCTTGGTTTGTCCCCGTTCAAAAGTGGGTATTTTGCGACCCACGGCTACAGTGCATTTGCACTGTTACGTTGCTGTCCGCCCATCGTTTGCCGCGCGCCGAACCTTCTAAAAATCCTATATAGCTTTGTAAGTATTTTCCAAACTCTACTTTTAGATTTAAATATATTTTGCTTTTACAATAAATTATTTGGTTGGTTTGTTGATTCTGAACTGAGTCCGAGGAGTTCGGGGGTCGGATTGATGGAGGACGGAGTTGCTTGATTTGTTGTTTTATAGTTGGTTGCTTTTGTCGAGCATTGAGATTTCATTTACATGGTGCATGCACGTGCATTTTATTTAAATTGAGAAAATCATGTTTTATTGGCGTAAAAGGATTTTCGGGTGCGTGTGTACCATGACCCAACCCGGGATGGAGTATTATCTCGGTGGAGCTCCTCTGGTCACTCGGGAGCGTGAAATACTGAGTGAAGTCTCCTGAGTCGAGGCTTGGCTACGAACACGCCGGGCGTGGAACCGAGCGACAATGGGAGCGGGGGCTAGGGGATGCTTGGCTACGAACACGCCGGGCGTGGAACCGGGCATCGCTCTATGCACCGACTCCGTGGCCCTCCGCTGGCGAGGGCTAGAGGATGTTTGGCTACGGACACGCGGGGCGTGGAACTGGATTCCCGCGGTGTGGCACGCTCGTTTATGTGTCATGCGCGTGGTGGATTCCCGCGGTGTGGCACAGGAGCCAGGGTGTGCGGATGACCCCTAAGGGAGATCATGGTGCATACGGTTTGTTTGGATTGAGTTGGATATGGGCCAAATGGACTTTTGGCGTGACATTTGGAAACAATATGTTTTTGGGCCAAATGGGATTTTTGGCGTGCGTGGAAAAAATACGGTTTTATGGGTTTGGTGCATTGGCATTTATTCATGCATATTGTTTGAGTTCTATATGTTTTTATCTAGTGGGTTTTGGATTTTACTTACCTGCGGCACCATTTTTGGTACCGTAGATTTTGGTGCAGGAATCGAGGAGGAGGAGGAGGAGGCTGAGCCCGAGGATGCGGCTCCGCCGGAGTTTTGAGTTGGAACTTATGCTTTGGAGTTGGCTTTAAAACACTATTTGTATTTGTAATATTTTATTATGTATGTTTTGAACCGCTTTGTATTTTAATTAAGAAAAAATTCTGGTACTTAGTTATATGTCTTTGCTGTCCGCTGCGTATCTCTTCGTGCACTTTTGTCGCTTGCACACACTCGGCACTCGTCGATAGGGTGGTGACCCGTGTTGTCACCATCCGGACGTCTCAATTTCCCCGTGTCCGGGCATGGGGACTTGGGGGCGTCACAATTCATCTCTTTTGAAAATGTTCACTGCACCGTTGGGAAAATATATTCACAGGGACAATCCGACGACTTGTGCCACTTGCACAGATGGGGCATAGGTGTGTTTAGAAATTGATGCTTCTAAGGAACCTATCACTCATTTTTGGATTGGTATGCCTGGAATGCAAAGAAGTAGAAGGCAAGAGATTATATATGAGACTCTGTCGGCTTACTGTCGTTCTTGCTGATGTTAAGGTCACAACATTCAAAAGTGTAGTGGATGGGAACAAAAACACAAGACAAAGGCAGGGAAGATATGGGTGCAAAAACCCCGTAAAACTGAGGGAGAGAAAGATCACGT
This sequence comes from Carya cathayensis, assembly GCA_011037825.1. NCBI lineage: Eukaryota > Viridiplantae > Streptophyta > Magnoliopsida > Fagales > Juglandaceae > Carya > Carya cathayensis. The sequence goes on from QGSO01000292.1 coordinate 1,202,866, forward strand.
GGAAAGTAATTTTACAGAAAAATGAGAAGTCTTTAGTGCAGTTTGAGGGCATAGTGGTTGAAGCACATGGGGAACCTAGCAACCGGGAGGCTCTGTCTAACCTGAATACAGTTAAGGACTCACTAACTATTGTGAAGATCCATGAATCGGAGGCCACCCGTGGAACTAAAGAGGATCATGGTTTTGCTGGGTCAGGAGGGGAAATCATAGCCAATGAACGTCTAGAAGATGGTAATAGTGAAACTCTGGATATGAAGGGCATGAAGTTTATACAACCGATGCAACCAGTTTTTGAGTCAAGGCAAAAGGAAATTCATGTGGCTCTTGGCACACTTGTCGCATACTTAGAATTTGCTGTAAATGAAAGTGAGGGTCAACCTGCAAGTAAAACAAATGGAACTGGTATGGAGCCTCTGGGTATTGCAGATCTGAGAGTTGAAAATGATCACATTGAGCAAGAAGTTATGCCTGCGTCCGTGGGCTTTGGTGAGGATGGGCCTCATGATGAGTTGTTCCAATCCAAGGGGCCGAATGGGGTTATTAATTCTTATGAGTCTCCATCCGTTATCATCAATACAGAATTGCAAGCTTATGCTGAACCGTTTCCTAAATTGGATGTCAGAGATGAATCTCATTCGGACCAAGAATCTGAGAGAGATCGACTTAAAGATGATATGAGAAAAGACTACTATTCTAAGCCTGAAGGACTTCACAACTCAGTTAGAAATTTTAATAAAAGGTACTCTACAAGGGTGACTACACGCCCATTAAAACTTAACTTATGATTAGTCCTTTTATGTTTTGGAATATTCGGGGAGTTCGTACTTCTCAGGTGTATTTGAGGAAACTTATTAAGCAGTTCCATCCTAATATTATAGCCCTGCCAGAGCCTTTTTTGTTAGAAGATAAAATTCCTTCTCTTCTGGGAAGGTTCAGTTGTGAATCTTTTTTAACTAATGAAGCTCATGGTGGTAAAATCTGGTTGATGTGGAACTCTAATGTTTTTGTTCATTAGCTAGCCGGAACCAATCAATTTATTTCTGTGAAAGTTGAGGACAATGGGTCTGTTTATGTGCTTACCATTGTGTACGCCAAGTGTAATCAGTTTGAAAGAAAGACTCTTTGAGAAGATCTAGCAGCGAATGGCCATGGGGATTTTCCTTGGGTGGTTTGTGGCGACTTTAACATTATAAAAGCTGATACAGAAAGATGAGGTGGTCTTCCCGTCCTTTTGCTGTGATGGAGGATTTTAACTTGTTCATTCAAAACTGTGGCTTGCTAGATATGTCTCATCAAGGCTCGAGAATGATCTGGTGTAATGGTCAAGGCGGGCTAGCTCAGAGTTGGGCCAGGTTAGACCGTTGTCTCCTTGATTCTAATTTTCTTAACAATTTCCCTAATGTGTCTTACCAGATATTAGCTCGAACGACTTCCGATCATTCGCCACTGGTAATTCAAATGGGTATGGACCCTTTCAAGTATGGACCTTGCCTTTTTCGTTTTTAGTATATGTGGACTGATCAAGCCGATTTCCTTCGCTTGGTTAAGGGGGTGTGGAAAGACAAGGGAACTGGTTCTGGTATGTTTAAATTATCTTGTAAATTGAAAAGACTCGAAATGGTCCTAAGGGATTGGAATAAGCAAGTGTTTGGTAGGACTAATACCATTATTAATGATCTAGAGAATCACATTGAGAGCTTGGAGATTGGTCTTCAGAATAATTATAATATTGAAGATGATAATGATCTCATGGCTTCCAAGATGGAGCTTTTAACTTGGCTGGGCAGAGAGGACACCTGTCTTTCCCACATGGCTAAAAAAAGCTGGTTAAAATATGGGGATCAGAATTCAAAGTTTTATCATGCATATTTGAATGCTAAAAGTCATAAAAGGGTCAAAACTATGTGTTTATCTGATGGAACGGTGTTAGATTTCCCTTCTAATATTCATCAGGCAGCTGTGGACTATTTTACTCAATTTTTGGGTGTTGAGAGAAGTAGTCTTTTGCCCACGTTAAGTGATCTGATTTCTCCTGTCATCACAGAAGATGATAATTTGGACATTTCTAGAGCACCTACTCTTGAGGAAATGAAGGATGCTCTTTTTAGTATCCCCATTGACAGTAGTTCGGGCCCGGATGGTTTTGGTTCTGGTTTTGGTTCTGGTTTCTTCAGATTTTGTTAAAGATGACTTACTGGAAGCCATTTGTGATTTTTTCATTAACTGTTCTCTTCCCAGGTTTTACACTGCCTCCTTTATTGTCTTGATTCCTAAGGTGGAAAATCCTACAGGTTTTGATAAATTCAGACCTATCAGCCTTTGTTCAGTGATTTATAAAATTTGTGCTAAAATTATTGTGAATCGTATGACTAAGTTGCTTGTTAAGATGATTTCCCAAGAACAAGGAGCTTTTATTCCCGGCCGAAATATTTTTGAGAATATTAGTCTTACCCAAGAGATGGTTCATTCGATTCATAAAAAGTCTAATGGGGGCAATGTGGTCATCAAGCTTGACATGTCTAAGGCTTACGACAGAGTTGACTGGAAATTCTTATTACATGTTTTGGATGCTTTTGGGTTTTCTCCTAGTGTTTGCAACCTTATTAATATGTGCATCTCTAAGCCTTGGTATTCAATTATGATGAATGGTACCTCTTTGGGTTTTTTCAAAGGGAAACGCAGTCTGAGGCAGGGTGATCCGCTCTCTCCTTATTTATTCATTATCATGCAAGAGGTGCTCTCATGCCTTATAAAGATTTCTTTTGATAATGGTTCTATTGGTCAGTTTTCTCAAGCTAGAGGCACCCCGCTTATATCTCATCTTATGTATGTGGATGATATTGTTGTTTTTGCTAATGGTGGACAAAGGTCTATAAGGATTGATGCAGGTTCTAAAACTGTATGAAACTTGGACGGGTCAACTCCTTGGTAAAGAAAAGAGTGCTATTTATTTCTCTTATAAGATTCTTTTTCAAAGGAAGGCTTCCCTACTTCGCACTACTGGTTTTGTTGAAGGGACCTTTCCTTTTAAGTATTTGGGTGTTCCTATAGTGGATGGGAGGCTCAGAACTAATGACTTTGGTGAGCTGCTTGGAAAAATTAATAAGAAGATTACGGGTTGGAAGATAAAGATGCTCTCTGCTGGTGGCCGGACGATTCTCCTTCGACATGTGCTGTCAAGTATGGCTACCCACCTTCTGGCTATTTTACAGGTTCCTCATACTATGACTTTGGCTTTGAATAGAATTTTAAGTTCTTTCTTTTGGGAAGATGCTGACGAGAGAGGAAAACGGAAATGGGTGGCTTGGAAAAATATTTGTAGGCTTATCGAGGAGGGTGGGTTGGGTATTCAAGATTTTGATGATATACAAAAGGCCTTACACTGCAAACTTACCTGGTGTCTTATTCAGAGCAAGTCTCTTTGGGTGGATTTCTTTAGAGGTAAGTATGTTCGAGGCAATCATTTATCTCTTTTGGAGCCTACGAAGGGTACTCGGTTTTGGAAATCTATTGTTAGGTGTATTTAAGATGTTCTGTCTAATTCTAAGTGGATTGTTAGAGAAGGTAATCTTTCTTTTTGGTACGATAACTGGGATGATAGGGGTCCTCTGTGTGCTATCTATCCTGTGATTGGGCATCCTTTGTTGAAGATTAAAGATTGCCGTCTTGATAATGGTTGGGATTTCTCCTTGATGGAAAGGCTTGTGGGTTATCAGCAAGCTTCTCATTTGTGGCAGTTATTGGCTCGGAGCAAAGAGGGGAATGATGTTCTTATTTGGTTGAAAGATAATAATGGAAATTTTTCTACCAAAAGTGCTTGGGATTGCATTCGTGTTAGGGCTTCCCCTTTACCTTGGGCTCAGTGGATTTGGCACAACAACCTCCCTAAGAAAATCTCTATTATGATGTGGAAGGCTATTCATAACTGCTTGAGTGTTGATGAAAAGATTAGAAATACTGGTATTCCGATGGTCTCAAAATGTAATTGTTGTTTCATGGGTCATTCTGAAGATTTGAATCATGTGCTTTGCAATGGGGATTTTGCTCGGAAAATTTGGCACTTGGCTACAGTCCATTTAGGTGTGCATATGGGTGTTTTTCATACTTGGAATGATCAAATTAATTTTTGGTTTCGTCGTGTGGGTAAGTCTTCTCATATTCGCCTTATCTTTGGTCTTTTTCCCTTTATTGTGTCTTGGAAGCTTTGGGATTGGCATTGCAATGCTCAGTATGAAAATAAGATTACACAGTTGATTCGGTGTGGCAAGTTATTAAATTTTGGATCTGTCGTAATTTGCATTTGATTATGAAAGTTACTCATATCTCGAACCATGATGTGGCCATTTTAAATAGATTGGATATTCCGGTTTTATTGCCTAGACCTAAGAAGGTTCAAGTGGTGAGATGGTTGAAACCTAGGCAGGATTGGGTGAAGCTTAACTCAAATGGTAGTAGTTTGGGAAATCCTGGGCAGGCTGGTACTGGGGGTGTCATTTGTGATAATTGTGGTAGACTTTGTATGGCTTATTCTGTTCATTTAGGCATAGGATCAAATAATTTTGCTGAGATGAGGAGTCTTTTGGAGGGGGTCCGAAGGTGTCACCAGATGGGTTTTTATAAGGTGGAAATAGAATCAGACTCTCATATTTTGGTCAACTGGATTATTAAAGGTGAATGTAATATTTGGTACCTGAAAGATTATTGGGATGAATTATGTAGCTATCTTGCCTGTATGGATTACTGCGTGTGTCATGTTTATCGTGAAGGAAATTGTATGGCTGATTTTCTTGCTAAGCAGGATGCCAGGGGTCTCAATAAGGATTGGTCTGTTGACGGTGACTTGCCTAGCCATTTACGAGGTCTTCTTCGTATGGACAGACTTGGTCTTCCTTATCTGCGTATCTCTTAAGCTGTCCCAGGTATGTTTTGTTTTGGTTTCTATCTAGTTTTGATGCGTTTCTGTCTTGGTTTTGGCTATCTTTGTTTTGCAGGGTTTTTTTGGTTTCTGTTGGGGTCTTGTTTTAGGGCTTGCTTTTATGTTATGGTGGGGATCTTTGTATTTGGTTTGGATTTTGTTGTTTGTTTTGTAAGTTTTTCACGCCTGAGTTTGGTTTTCTTGTTTTATTTTGTATCCCCCAGGTGTCCTTTTTGTAACTATGGTTTTCCTCCGCCATAAGTGAGAGTTATTAATAAACTTGGGTCGGGGCTGCTATGTGGGTGGCTACTGGCTCTTCTTAAAAAAAAAAAAAAACTACTCACGATAGCCATATACCTACTATTGATATGGCATAAACGTGCATGCCAAAAATTTAAAGAAGAAAGCATATAAACAGAAACATTCGATATTTTATGCTCAACATTCAATTTAAACATTCCATCACAAACATAGGCAATGGCCCATTGCCCACAAAACTCCATTTTTTGTTATAACAAAATTACCGGATTCAATAATTTGTTTGAAACCCGCTTTGTAAAGTAAAAGACTTGATATCAAATTCTTTTTCATATATGGTGTATAAAGCACATCTTTGAGGGTCAATAATATACCTAGAGATAAATTTCAATTCAACCTCACCACTCTCAACTACCTTGGTTTTACTAGAATCACCGAGTGTAAGTTCTTTCTCTTCTTCAAAGGGAGTATAATTTTTAAACCAACTTTTATCATAGCAGATATGCCTATTGGCACCGGAATCTGCCCACCACCCTTCAACAAATTGAAATGGCTTATTGGGATCACCAACGCTTTCCATGCATTTTTCGATTGTAAGAGAATTTTCTTAAAATTATTAGTGAAATACACAATAATATAATGAGAATTATAAAAAACCACCCTGTTAGAGTACCTTCCTCAACGTATCATCTAATTTGTAACTGGATTTATCTTAAGTTAGAATGTGAGGGTAAATGAGGCTCTTACACTCACTCGTACCCAATCAAAATTTAATTTTTAATTTTTTAAAAAACATTAATTGTGGTTGCCAACTGTAACAGCCCGCTAGAAATTCAATGGTGGAATTTCTATAGACATTAGAAATCTCGTGAAAGCCTCATAAGTTTTTACGAATCGGCTAATCGCATCCCAGAATGACCTTTCCATGGTTAAAAATACTTTTGACCGACCAAATGACCATGGAATGATACGAAAAATACATCTACGGAAACTAGACTCAAAGAGGAACAACTTTTATGAAGGAGTCATCGTGTGAAAATACTTACAAAGGGTCGAAAAACTCCACGCAAAAAGACCCAGAAATCTGCCCGAGAGAGCTCTTTTGGGTTTCTCTCTAAGAACGGGGTGAAGAAATGATTAAAGTGAAGCAAGTGTGTCTTGCACGACTCAAGACTTCTGTAGGGGGAATATTTGGACCTTAATGATCATTGAGTAGAGGTGTAGACATGTGACATAATGTAGAGGATAGTGGGGGGCAAAAGACAACTTACAAAGGCTATGAGACATGGGACTTGATGGGGTGGGTTCCTCCATATTAATGAGTGCAACTTGATGCAATGAATGGTCTGCCAAGTGGGGGAGGAAATTTCTCCAAGAAGCTATGCCAAGGTGGCCAAAATTCGTGGGCTTTAGTGGGCCTCAACCAAGTGGGCTTCAATTTGGGGTTTAAAGGGGGTTTGGTTAGGGTTTGAGATGCTATCAAGCCCAAATCCAATTTTTCTTGGCCCAATCAAATTTCTAAGGTTTAAAATGTTGGATAAAGATGTCATAATAGGAATTTGAGAAATTAATAGCATGTGAAAGTGATTTAATCAAGTGATTAAACACAATACTAGAAATTGGATCAAAAAGGGTTTGAATGCCAACTTTAGGGTTTGGGGAAACCGTTTAGGGTTTCGGTTTCAACCAAGTTTTTGGGGTTTCAAAAGGATTCCAACCATTTAGGGTTTTACTAGGGTTGAAACCCTCTTCATCTAACTCAATTTGGTTGATCAGATGAAAAAAAACTGTTTTGCTTAGGTGGCATGATCTCACACATTGATTTCCTTCACAAATCCATCTAATGGTTTCTCTTTGTGCCAAGTATCTAATACTATTCATTATGTGTGGTTAAGATCTTGCCAAGTGTCCAAATAAAACTTCTCTAACCTAATTTGGACATTTCACACTGTGATTTTGAAACCACTGCACTTAGTACGCTTATCGAGGTTACTATTCACTCCAAAAAGTGCATAATAAACTTAGTACTGAAAAATCCTAAATATTCAACTGAGTCTAGTGGCGTAAACTATAACGTAATCTGACACTTCTAACTACCTCAAACAAATAAAATCACATTTCTGGCACCATAGTGAGTGATAAAACTAATTATGTTGACATACTAGAACTT
>QGSO01000293.1:0-92640 GCA_011037825.1 Carya cathayensis
CGTATTATATTTTATGTTATGTGTATTCATGGGGCCACAACAACTGTGGAGCATGAAGTATGGGGCCACAACAACTGTGGAGCATACACTACGTGAGACACAGCAATTGTGACACGTAGAATACGTGGGGCCACAACAACTGTGGAGTACGTATTATATTTTATGTTACTTGAATACGTGGGGCCACAACAACTGTGGAGTACGTATTAACGCACGTTATTAATCAAGACAATTGAATAATATTCCAAGTTTATGTTAAGTCCAGTTTCAGATCAAATACATGATAAGTCAAGTTGCAGATCAAGTTCATGTTATGTTATGCTCACATACATGTTATGTTCATGTTCATGTTATGTTCCAAGTTCACGTTCATATTATGTTATGTTCACGTTCACATTATGTCTCAAGTTCACGTTTATGTCATGTTATGTTCAAGTTTATGTTATTTTCAAGTTCTTATTTATGTTATGCATGTTTACGTTCATGCTATATTTCAAGTGTGACGCCCCCAAATTCCGCTTGGGATTGAACGGACATTTGAAGCGTCGGGACATGCAACACAAGGTTACCTGCCCCCGTTCATGACATATAAGATGCAATGTTCCTAACATGCATCTAGCATTATGCAATATTCGCACGGATAATTTTTTTCTTTAGCAATACTATGCACCAAACTAAAATATCCCAAATACTTGAAACATATTTCATACATAAAGGCATACTAAAAAGCCGTGATCACCACACTAGTCAAAATGGTTGTGATCAAAAGAATACTTGAGATACAACTCCAAAAGTACAAGTAGTAACCTAAGTTAAATACTATCCATCATCAACATCGCACCGTGGCCTAGTCGACCGTTTCAGTTGGTCAGATTCCAATTCTTTTCGGGTCCTGTAACAAGATCTACCATTCGGGGGGAATGGTAGTTGGGACTACCACAGTGAGATTTGATTACAAATCTCAGTAAGTTAACATAAAACTTAACACAGGTTAAAAATGCATGCATGGCAGTAAAAGCATAAATGCATAATATAGTCTACATAAACATAGATAACTTGACATATAGCATGACTAACCAGAACTTAAACGTGAACTGAACTTGACTTAACATGGCATGAACTTAAGCTTAAAACATAACATGAACAACAACATAACATGAACGTGAAACATAACATGGACATGAACATAACATAACATGAACGTGAGCTTGAACGTATCATAAACGTGAACATAACATGATGTGAACATGAACTTGGAACATAACATGAACATGAACATAACATGTACGTGAGCATAACATAACATGAACTTGATCTGAAACTTGACTTATCATATATTTGATCTGAAACTGGACTTAACATAAATTTGGAATCTTATTCAATTGTCTTGATTAATAACGTGCGTTAATACGTACTCCACAGTTGTTGTGGCCCCACGTATTCAAGTAACGTAAAACATAATACGTACTCCACAGTTGTTGTGGCCCCACGTATTCTACATGTCACAATTGCTGTGTCTCATGTAGTGTATGCTCCACAGTTGTTGTGGCCCCATACTTCATGCTCCACAGTTGTTGTGGCCCCATGAATTCACATAACATAAAATATAATACGTACTCCACAGTTGTTGTGGCCCCACGTATTCTACATGTCACAATTGCTGTGTCTCATGTAGTGTATGCTCCACAGTTGTTGTGGCCCCATACTTCATGTAACATAAAATATAATACGTACTCCACAGTTGTTGTGGCCCCACGCATTATAAGTAACATAACATAAATATAATACGTACTCCACAGTTGTTGTGGCCCCACGCATTATAAGTAACATAACATAAAATATAATACGTACTCCACAGTTGTTGTGGCCCCACGCATTATAAGTAACATAACATAAGATATAATACGTACTCCACAGTTGTTGTGGCCCCACGCATTATAAATAACATAACATAAATATAATACGTACTCCACAGTTGTTGTGACCCCACGCATTATAAGTAACATAAATATAATACGTACTCCACAGTTGTTGTGGCCCCACGCATTATAAGTAACATAACATAAATATAATACGTACTCCACAGTTGTTGTGGCCCCACGCATTATAAGTAACATAACATAAATATAATACGTACTCCACAGTTGTTGTGGCCCCACGCATTATAAGTAACATAACATAAATATAATACGTACTCCACAGTTGTTGTGGCCCCACGCATTATAAGTAACATAACATAAATATAATACGTACTCCACAGTTGTTGTGGCCCCACGCATTATAAGTAACATAAATATAATACGTACTCCACAGTTGTTGTGGCCCCACGCATTATAAATAACATAAATATAATACGTACTCCACAGTTGTTGTGGCCCCACGCATTATAAGTAACTAACATAAATATAATACGTACTCCACAGTTGTTTTGGCCCCACGCATTATAACTAACATAAATATAATACGTACTCCACAGTTGTTGTGGCCCCACGCATTATAAGTAACATAATAAATATAATACGTACTCCACAGTTGTTGTGGCCCCACGCATTAGTAACATAACATAATATAATACGTACTCCACAGTTGTTGTGGCCCCGTTATACGAAATACATATATATAAGTAACATAAAATATAATACGTACTCCACAGTTGTTGTGGCCCCACGCATTATAAATAACATAAATATAATACGTACTCCACAGTTGTTGTGGCCCCACGTATATTAAATCATAAGATAAACGATCAAATGGGGCCCACGTATATAAGAATAAATATAATACGTACTCCACAGTTGTTGTGGCACGCATTCTAACATAATAAAACGTACTAGGTGTCCCGTATATACGTAACATAACATGTCTTATCTTTCTTAATGCATGAGATATTAATTAATATCATATACTTTTCTAACATGGCGTATAGCTTGTAAATGGCACAATATGATTTATCATAAACTTAATGCAACATTTCATGGCATACTTAACATGGCATACTTATAACATACAATCATTGTATGACAGAAAAGATTATGTAACAGATAATTATTCATGAGAGATTAAATCATTACTAGCAGATAAACATGTAATGACATAGCATGACATGGCATATACGATGAACATACATACATAAATTTAGTTCTCTTACCCATCACACATACACAATAAACTGATAGTAAGTTAGAGGCTAACTTACCTCGATCGTCGCGTTCTATGAGAAAAGTGGCGAAACACGAGGAACTGCACAACAGCTGGAAGAGGAACACTCAAGTCCTTAAGATTTTCACTTCTGAACTCAATTGTCATATTGATGAGCACTTGCAACACCACGGCAACTTGAGGTTTCACTATACTCTGAAGAGATAAATTTGACTTCATAAAGCCTTTGCACTAAAACAAGTTCATTAAAATTATCAATAATAACCAACAAACAATTCCTTTCTCAATCCATATACTCTTAGCCATAGTCAACCACAAGATGACATCAGTCACCCCGACTATAATCCATATCATCACTGTTTCGGGACACTGTCATACAGTTTCCCAACACTACACCATACGTTCCACACTTCTCCTGTTACGCCATCCAACCCTTCGTGACACGCCATCCGGTGTATCACGACCTAGTACAGAGTACACTCACGTGAACTCTCTTCCATTCCACACTACAAAACCTCATCACTGCGATACACGTCTCACGGTGCATCGCTACGCGACACGGAGTACGCGACTACGCGTACTTCCTTCGCTACAACCTCATCAACACGATGCACATCACACGATGCATCGCCATACAACATCGGAGTACACTACATGCGTACTCCCTTCCTTCTACGACACACATCACTACAGCGCACGTCGCGCGGCGCGTCGCTGCATTACACAGAATACGCTACACGCGTATTCTCTTCACACAACCCGCCGTATCACATTACGGCATCCATCTCATGCCTATACTTCACAGCACAGTCCACAAAATACACAATCAAACTCAACACTTCACAACCACACTTCGCTTCACAACTACGCAACGAATTCCACAAATACAACTACACAATCCACAAACCAACCAACTATTTTAAACGTAAAATAACTAGAGATAGAAGGTTATACCATCGACGGGATAACCCGGCGTCGCTCGTTGTTCGTCACGAACATGCGTCGGAGGAACGTACGTGGCGGCGTACGGTGGCTGTCCACCACATAAAGTGGTAGTTTGGGCTTGAGAAAGGCTAGGCGTGGTCTTGGAAGACTCATGATTTTACAGCTGTCGGATGAAGAACAAATACGTGATTTACGGAAAAGATAACTATACGCGTGATTCCAGATGAGGGTAAAGAAGAGAGAGATGTGATTGCTGTCGGGAAATAATCCAAAACTGATAATTTTAGCGGGCTGTTACATCAAGTCCATGTTATGTTTCACATTCATATTATGTTATTTGTTCATGTTATGTTTTAAGCTTAAGTTCATGCTATGTTAAGTCAAGTTCAGTTCACGTTTAAGTTCTGGTTATGTCATGCTATATGTCAAGTTATGCTATGCTTATGTACGACTATACTTATGCATTTATGCTTTTACTGCCATGCATGCATCTTTAACCTGTGTGTGAGTTTTATGTTAACTTACTGAGATTTGTAATCAAATCTCACTGTGGTAGTCCCAACTACCATTCCCCCGAATGGTAGATCTTGTTACAGGACCCGAAGAAGAATTGGAATCTGACCAACTGAACACGGTCGACTAGGCCACGGTGCGATGTTGATGATGGCATAGTATTTAACTTAGGTTACTACTTGTACTTTTGGAGTTGTATCTCAAGTATTCTTTTGATCACAACCATTTTGGACTAGTGTGGTGATCACGGCTATATAGTATGCCTTTATATATGAAATATGTTTTAAGTATTTGGGATATTTTAGTTTGGTGCGTAGTATTGCTAAAGAAAAAAATTATCCGCTGCGAATATTGCATAATGCTAGATGCATGTTAGGAACATTGCATCTTATATGTCATGCACGGGGGCAGGTAACCTTGTGTTGCATGTCCCGACGCTTCAAATGTCCGTTCAATCCCAAGCGAAATTTGGGGGCGTCACACCGAGTCAAATTGTGGTTAATTTAAGTAAAAATGGTATGCATTAAAGTAGTCAAAACTTTATAACTTCACTTTTCAGCTACGGTAAATTTATTTCTTTTTCCAAATTTGGCCAGCCACTATTCATCTTCAAAATACTATTTTACTCTAAAAATATTTTCAAATGTGTTTGTTGGATAAGAAAGTTGAGAAATAATAATTTTATGTAAAAATTAAATTATTAATTAATATATGGAGTATATTTGCATAATATAAAAAATTAAAAATTAAAAAAATTATTATTGAAATATATAATATTATATTATTATTTTAACTTTAGATAAATAGTCTAATATTAATTAATATCTTCATTAATTTTTACTTTAATCAAAATCTCAACTTTTAATTAAAATTTAGACTTGGTAATAACATGACGATTGCCAGTGATCTTCCAGGAAGCTTGGTCGACTATTTTGAAAGGTACCATGCATGAACCTCGAACGGGCATATACTTTTTCATTACAAACTGCTTTCCTTTTTTCCCTTCTCTCCATAAAATAAAAGTCCTTCGAAAGTAAGTCCATTATTACTTAAGCAGTACTACTCTACATTCTCTCATCCCCTTTCTCCGAAAATTCCCATCTCTTTTCCAAAAAAGCTCATAGCGAGGGAAGTGCCCCCTTTTCCCTCTCCTCCTGATTTGCCAACCTATCTTTGAACATAAGGCTTTTCTTTCTTTCTTTTTTGTTTTATCTAAGACATGTGTCTTTTCTTCCTCCTCAGGTATCAGTGCCAGCAAAGCCGCACTGTAAGCGTATTGAGTAACTCAATACTTTCCAAAAGTTAAAAAAGAAAAAAGAAAGTAGAGTGAGTAATCATTATTAAAGCAATAACAAAGAAGGGGAAGTCAGTACATTAGTGTCACAAAAATCTTAGAAAGTCAGATCCCTATATATATAGATGCGCATCCAAACGGAAAATAATGGGGAAAATCTCACTCAAATAATTGGAAAGTTAAAACGGTATAAAGCAGCTGAATATTCTCATAAAACCTAATTTCTATACAGAAAGCTCGATCTCCTAATTTCCAGCACGGACCACAAGGGGATTCATTTGCTTTCTCTCGCGTACGTACACGCTCTTTGCTGCGGCACAAGAAAACGTAGCTAAGCTCAATATAAAGCAAATGAAATGGGTGATACTATCTGATGCTGATAAATTGATAATAAACCTTTTTTTTTTTTTTTCAAGAAGAAAAGAAGCTAATTAATATGTAAAGTTGAACAAATGACACTAGGATATGTTTAGAATTTTTGAAAAATAGCGTAATAGTTTAAGTGAAGAAATTTTATTATACTTTATGAAAGAATAAGGAAAAAATTTGAATAAAAATATTATAAAACTAAAAATTAATTGTTTAAAGGTAATTGCTAATATAATTTTTTTTATTTGCAATTTGTAAAAGTTGTATTAATTTTTGTGTTTGAATAATTGTTAGATAATGATGAAATGAAAGTTGAAAATTTGATATTGAAAAGTCTTTTGTATTTCAATAATGATGTCTAGGAATGAAATTACGAAAAATTTTGAGAATTTTGAAAGTTCTCATAATGTCCAAACATGCCCTAAGTCATATTCTAAACAAGTGAGATTTTTACTACTAGGGGGAAAAATCTTAGGACCTAGCATTTTAGATTGATTGAACATGTACGGAGACTAAAAATACATGCATAAATCATCATAATCTTCATGTTATGTTGTTCATACTTGGAAGGGATTTAATCCTCTAGAAGGCCTTCCGGGTTGCATCGCAGGCCTGCGCTACTGCTTAGCCCAATAACCCAATCAATTAAGGGCCTAGCCCATTTCAAGCATATATGGGTAACACCAAAAGAATAACCGTATGAGGGCATTGGGGAAGAGGAGCGTCCATCGGTTTATTCGGAGTAAGCTAAGTCTCAATATCCCAATACTTGAATTTCAAATAACAGATAAGATAGTTATCACATAGCAACAAAAACATTGTGGGCTCTATTTATACTGCCCAAGTATGACAATAAAATCTATCTAATTCATTGGGCTAAAGAGAGATCTCCATTATTCTTACTGACTTAGGTATCGGAGGCATTCCCTTGAACCCCCAAGCCACACTCTTCTTTGGTTGACCCACGTTAAACACATTAACAGCAATCACCTCCACCTATCATCTAAAAATGAAGTTTCCCACGAAATCGAGAATTTGTGAAGTCCATGGTGAATAGGTGCTTGCCTGATAGTGCTACGTTCAGGAGCTCTAAAAATGAAGTTTCCCACGAAATCGAGAATTTGTGAAGTCCATGGTGAACAGGTGCTTGCCTAATAGTGCTACGTTCAGGAGCTCTAAAAATGAAGTTTCCCACGAAATCGAGAATTTGTGAAGTCCATGGTGAACAGGTGCTTGCCTGATAGTGCTACGTTCAGGAGCTCTAAAAATGAAGTTTCCCACGAAATCGAGAATTTGTGAAGTCCATGGTGAACAGGTGCTTGCCTGATAGTGCTACGTTCAGGAGCTCAAACGAGAAGAAAGAGAGATGAAAGTGGTCGAATCACAAGAAGGCATGGCCGTGATCCTTCTGCTACCGCCAGAACTACTAATGATCGAGGCAGAAATGAGGGACGAAGACACTCTTAGGCAAGGGGAAGCAGACACCCTTTGGAGCTTATCAACCTCAATCTAGCCAACTAGAGAATTATGTGAAGGTCGGAACCAAGATGATGAATAATGAACGATGACATCTACATCAACTCCTTATTGAGCACAAGGATGTCTTCACATGGAGTTGCAAAAACATGCCGAGAATTGGTGAATAAGTCATAGAGCACAAACTGAACGTCAGTCCTCGACCAACCAGGTAGAAGAAAAGGAATTTCAGCTCTGAAAAATATAAGTCAATTGTGGAAGAGGTAGACCGACTGTTGGCAGCTGAATTCATCAAAAAGACTCAATACCCTGAATGGTTGTTGAACGTGGTGTTGGTGAAAAAGTCCAACGGGAAGTGGCACATGAGTGTGGACTTTATGGACCTTAACAAGTTCTGTCCAAAGGATAGCTTTCCTCTCCCGGCAATAGACTTGATTTTTGATGCCACAGCAGGACACAAAATGTTGAGCTTCATGGACAAATACTCAGGATACAACCAAATCTGGATGAATCAAACCGACAAAGGAAAAATGCCTTTCATAACTGATTGGGGATTGTACTGCTACAAGGTCATTCCTTTTGGCCTGAAAAATGCAGGAGCAATGTACCAGAGGTAAACAGGATGTTCAAATACCAAATAGGCCGAAGCATGGAAATTTACGTGGACGACCTGCTGGTGAGAATCATGGAGTTTAGAAAACATATGAAGGATCTGAAAGAAGCCTTCGAAGTGTTACACCAATACAAGATGAATCTTAATCCGACGAAGTGCACATTTAGAGTACAATTGGAAACTTTTCTAGGGTTCATGGTGTCGGATAGAGGTGTCGAGGAAAATCTTGAAAAGCTACGAGCAATCATTGAGGTGGAGTACTGGTATTCACTTGAGTGGGTGTTCCTACCTGTTGATCAAGGGGAAGCACTGCGTCAACTTCCCGAGTAAGTGATACTCAAGAAGGATCGCGAGAGGGTTGTCTACCAGGAAAGTCCGAGATGACTCGCCAACCTCGACATGGGAGATACTATAAGGCGGGGAAGGGATTGACACCCTACTTCCACTAGCAAGGGATAGGGTTGGAAAAACGAAAGGAATCTCAAAGGTGATCCCATTTGAAATAGTCGAGGTGAGTGGCAAGCTAGAGACAACAGTAGCAACTCCCGCCAATGGGTCTTCAACATCTTCAATGCGTAGGGACTCCCTAAAGGCATCTAAAGGAGGGAAGCTACTAGGCACAGTGGAGGGAACATTCAGTAACTCTAGATTCAAGGTCATAATATCATCATCCTCACCCAAGTTAACGTAGTCTTCTGCTCGTGGAGCCACTTTAGGAGGAACATTAGGCCACAAGGCAGACCTAGCCTCTATCACCAACTCAATATCAGCCTCAGCCTAGGCCAAAAACTAGTCGAGGGAGTTAGTCAGGGGTACTTGGGGGTGATTTGGGTCCTCTTCGCCGCTCGCCAAAGGTTGTGGTGAGAGCCCACCCCTTATGGAACTAGACTCATCTGATGGTGCCACTACCAAACAAACCTTTTTCTTTTTCTTTCCCCCTACCAGTGGCAATTGGCCTCTTTTCAAACCATGCGCTGATAGCGAAGCCCCGAGAAATTCGCAACTGAAAACGCATGCCTTGCTAGGCACCATCAAGAACCTACCACTATTAGAGGGGGTCAAAATGACATATGACCATGTGGGGTTGTTGTTCTGATCTACTAAAGCTTGTATCAATTGGATGCGAGCCTCCTCTCAGGCAGAAAGGAGAATCTCAAACATTCATCAGGAATCGGGGACCATGAAGCCCTAATAAGGAACTTTTGGTTTGATGCCTTATCTATAGGGAACTCCCAACCATCACCTGATACAAAAAAAAAAAAAAATCCTCTGCGGCGTGGGAATATTTGCACTCTAACTGGACCAATTTATTGTGAGCTCTAAAACTGCAAAGATTCCCTTCCAAACATTTGAACTCATGCAGGGAAAGGAACACATGAGCCGTGAGGTTAGGGTATTAATCACCCGTGGGCTCCAACACTCATTGCCAAAGAACGCAGTAAGCCATTAGAATCTGCCAAGCAATGGACACAAGTTGGGCCGGAGCAAGCCCCAAAACATCTAGCACGTCGCAAACATAGCCATATATAAGGCAACATAAACGGCCATACCTCTCACGTCAATAGCCCCATGACGCTGGTCAAGCAGACTCAAAGCCACCGAGTTTGAGATATTAAAGTTATCCCTAACGAAGTCCAGTTCATGATGAGAAATGGTTGAGGACCATCGATGGCCCTCAAAAATCAAATGAGGGGTAGATTCCCCCTCAGTAGTAGGATTAGCAGCTGCCCCTGCAATGTCAGTAAGAGAATCATGGGGTTGTGAAGAGCCGGACCCACGAGATGAAGACAGAGGATTGTTTTTAGAGGAAGCCATGGATTGACAAATAAGTTTGAGAGAAAATGCAAAGAAGTAGAGTGCTCAAGAGAGGAGAGAAGAGAACCAAAAGAGGAGAAGTGGGAAAAGAGTGCCTGAAGGCTAAAATACCCGCGATGGTAAGTGGGATGTGCAAAAGGGCGCACAGTTGAAACATTGCTCTGACAAGAGAGTATGAAAAGACAAAAGACCTAGACAATGAAGCGATGCCTGATTACAATTCCCATCACGCTGAGCATGGTGAGACTTTGCAAGGTAACTAGAAGGGGTTTAATCCTCTACAGGGCCTGCCGGGTTGTATCATGGGCTTGAGTTGTAGCTTAGCTCAATTACCCAATCAATTAAGGGCCTAGCCCATTTCAAGAATATAAGGGTAACACCAAAAGAATAGTTGTATGATGCCGTTGGGGAAGAAGAGCCATTGGTTTATTCAGAGTAAGCTAAGTCCCAATATCCTAATACTTGAATTTCAAATAACAAATGAAATAGTTATCACATAGCAATAGAAACATCATGGGCTCTATTTATACCGTCCTGTTATGATAACGAAATATATACGTATATATATAATCTATATGATTCATTAGGCTAAAGAGAGATCTACATTATTCTCACTGATTTAAGCATTGGAGGCATTCCCTCAAACCTTCAAGCCACACTCTTCTTTGATTACAGGTGATCGTGTAGAAAAAGCTGTGAAACACATCCATAACAATAATCTTTTCACTAATCGAATCACCCCCGTCACTACTCCTGATTTGTTTGGACTCCATGCATGCATGCTCCAAATCGGACACGACATGTTATCTCCAATGCATTAGCATCTTTACGCCTTTGGATCTTCCTTCAAACTCCTACCTATGTCTACATTGTCTAGAGTAGTTTGTCTCTGAAGATTGACAAGTAAGCATGATTTTGAAATGCATGTAAAATAATAGCTATCCGAAAACATGATCTGGTGAAGAACAATATTCAATGGTGTTAATACATTTTTGATTTGATGTAATTCTAAGAGGAAAGCCAAGTAAAAACAGGAGTCTTACGCGCCGTCTCTCGATATTGCCTGCAATACAACCATCTTAACCCAATTCATAATCGGAGGCCCCATCTTTATTGTTTTTCTTGATACCAAGAGTTAACATACTCTTTGTTCAAGGAATAGGAAGTGAAATTTGGAAGCGAGCTCCTCACAACAGTCTTAATTAATAATAAACATTTCATAAGAAAATAACTTCTTTTTTTCAATCTCAAAATATAGATGAAGTTTGGAACATTCATTTCAATCTTTTCCTTCGAAAGAAAAATAATGCACCCGCTCCAATAGCTCTTCTTGTGCCACCCATTACCAGGGCCAGCTCAACAGTTTCGAGGGCATAAAGTTAAAATTTTGAGATGCTTTTTTTTTTTTTAATTTTATGTACAGTTATTTTTACGTATTCTTTTATACACTCTATTTATATGATTGGTTGAGTATTAAAAATAATTTGATGCAGCTAATCACATCAGTGGAGCGCACAAGGAGTACGCAAAAGTGACTATATATAGCATTACAATTTTTTTAACTATAAAATTATTTTAATTTTATTTTTTACATTACATATTTATTTTAAATATTTCCTATCATATTGCAAATTAAAATTACTAATTAAAATTTTATATCATATTTTAACTAATAATCGACTTATTAGAAAATTTTCGATTTAGAAAGATATCAAATTTAGTTTTACAAGACCTGTTTTAGACTCTTAGAAGCAATTATAATTATTAGTATCAATAAAGTTCTATATAAACAACCTACACATTTGGGAAAAAGTGGGGCATTGCCTCTTTAAAGGATTATGTAAAGACTTTTTATCAACACTAAAAATAAAATCTTGCTATTAATAGTTTTCACATTATATATTAAAATAATAATAATAACAAAAGAAAAGTGTATTCTTAGAATGAGAGTATGCGAAATAATTATTATGTATAGATACTTTTAAAACTAATAATGACATAATATATATTTCATACTTTTGATGTTCTCTCGTTAAGTTAATATTTTTTTAAATATCCTTTCTAATTGAGTATTTAAAAAAATCGATTTTTTTGGAGGCCTTCTTCCACCAGGGGCCTTTAGGCAATTGCTTAAAGCTGCTAATGGATGAGCCACCTTGGCCCACTACAACAATTAAATCAAACTAATTCATAACTTTACGAGCTATCCTATTAATTATTTTAAGGAAAATGATTTATATAATTTTAAAGTGTGTAAATTTTAGAAGAATTTAAGACTCACATAAAAAAAAAAATTAATTTTTTTTTTAATTTTATCGTGATCTCACTTTTTTAAAAAATAGTACTTGAAACTTACATACCTTAAAACTGTATCTTAATTATGACCCCCTTTAGGTAATGCCTGTGAAGAAAATTGATTCCAAACCAATTTATTAACTTCTCATCAAGAGTATTGATAGCATATATTTAAGATTTTTCACCAGTACCTTTGTTATTATAAAAAGAGAAATAATAGTTGAGTCGTGAGTATGTGAGTGTCATATAATCATTTAAAAAAAATGAATAAATATAAGATCTACAAGAAAAAGAAATTAATATTTTTAAAATAAATTTTACTTTTTTTGAAAATGACTATATAATATTTACATATTTTACAATTATATACAATATTACTCATTCTCGTCCATGCGTAGAGCATTTCTCCTGTGTCATCGTGGCATGAGCCTGCTGTCATCAGAAAGTTATCTACTACAAGTGTGTCAAAGCTTGGTTTTGGTGTGATGGCTGTGTTCATGGGACACGTTTTCTTTTGACTTCTATTGAAAACTACGATGCATGTATTTATATATTTATCAGTATGTCGACTATACTTCTTGTGCACTTTGGGTCTCCTCTTGATTTGGTCCACCGATTTGAGCATGTTTAGGATGTCCTTAATTATAATGTTTTGCTTTGTTCTGTGCCATTCAAATCAGTTTCAGAACATTGGTTGTAAATAACAATGATAAATTTTTAAAAAAGGGGTTAAAAATGCTTAAATAGTTCCCATGATTTGCTTCTGGGAAATTAATCCTATATCCAATAAATATTTCATAAATATTAGCCATCTTAACTCTCTTAACATAAAAGATTTGCCCATCATATCCCAACAAAATAATATCATATAATAGGTGCGGCTACTAAAAATTAAAAAAATACAAAATTTTACTAATAATCACTTCTTTAATCAATAAAAAAATATAAAATAAAATATCGAAACTGTAACTTTGAGCTGAAAACTCATGAGCCATGGCAATACGCATTCAACTTTCTTATCATAATGGCAACACACCAAAACTACTAAATTTAGTCCAACAAAAAACAGTAATAATAATAATTTGGTTCAAGAAAAGCACCCCTGGCTGAAACTTACACAGGGGGTTTCTGCAACTATTAGTCAGATGCCAGAAAAAAGGCCATGACTTTCTTGCTCTCTGCTATGATGGAAAAGAAAAAAGTGACATGGTGAATGGAAATTGCCTTAAAGGCTCCTTTCATGGCTTTTTGCTTTTCCGAAAGACCAAAATAAAAGCCCCTGTACTTCAACCACTTGTTGATTGTCTAATATTCTTGTCTATCATTAGAGACACTCATCGTTACAATTTTTTTAAAATAATATATAAAATTTAATAAATAATTTAATTTTTTTAAATTTTATTTTTATAATAATATTAAAAAATAATATTTTATTTAACTTTTAATTTTTATTTAAAATTACATTATTTATTTTGCGAACAATCCCACACACTCGTACATAAAATGAATCTGCCAAAAAAATCACAGACATGACCTAAATTTTGACTAGAAGGAAACCTGAGTTATAATTGCAGTCTAGTCAAAAGTTATAATTGCTGATGGGCATTCGTGTTTCTTTTTTTAATTTTTTCTCTCTCTATTTTCTTACATTTATCTTTCTTTGGCGAGGGATTAAAAAAAATAAAAAAAAAAGACAAACAGGCCACGTTTAATTATAGAGATAAGATAAAATAAAATAAAAATTAAAAAATTAAAAAAATATTATTTAATTTTTATTTAAAAATTTAAAATAATTAAAATAATTATA
The DNA here is from genome assembly GCA_011037825.1 of Carya cathayensis. Lineage (NCBI taxonomy): Eukaryota > Viridiplantae > Streptophyta > Magnoliopsida > Fagales > Juglandaceae > Carya > Carya cathayensis. The sequence continues at coordinate 14,287 of QGSO01000293.1, forward strand.
TGAGATGAGATGTTTTCATTCTTCAATATTTGGTTCACTGAGTTATGAGCTTGATTGTCGGCTCTGTTACTCATAATTATTCAAAATTTCTTATTGCATTATATCATTAGTTTTGACTTTTGAGGGAAAAAAAAAAAGGAACAATTACTTGAAAGCATCTGATAATTGTCATTATTTTAAAAAATGTTTCAGTTTTCTTTTATTAATTTTTGACATTCTTTTCTTTAATAATCTTAAAAACTACTAGGCATCAAATAATAAAAACTAATAGAATCGGGTGACGTGGATCTGAATTATTTATATATGATGATTGTTGACATTCACATTCAGAGACTTTAGGATTATAATTATTTTCTCAAGAACCTAACACAGGATAGTAACACGTATACATTGACATCATCTCAAACCAGCAGACAACGCCCCGAGTGCAAATCCCAAAAATTAAAGTCCCAGATTCCTTCATACACAGCAGGAATTAATCATGCAGGTCATACACATGGTATGCTTTTACGTGAGAACACTCTTCCAGACATTAAAGTCGATCGGCATACATCTTCACAGTCCGAGGAGTTTCTGCCTTCAGCCCCTACTCTATCAATCATTACAAACACTGTGCATTCTTCTGATCTACTAACTAGGGGTGTAAAAAAAAAACCAATAGACGGTACTGAATCGTAACAAACCGATAGCATCGATCTGATCTCGATGTTGGTTCGGTCTGATATCGGTTTTGATTTTCTTAAAACCGGTCAAAATCAGTCCGATTTCAATTTTATTTTTTCTAAAATCGGACCGGACCAGACCGATTTATATATATATATTTTTAATTTTTTATATTATATATAATATATAACTATATATAAAATAGTTTTGTATTATATGATAAATAACTAATTAATATAATATTAAAATTTAAAATTTTATATCATTTTGCTTATTGTATTAATAGTTATACTAATATTATATAGTGCATATTAATAGTTATACTAATACTATATCACTATATATTATAATATACTATAATATATCATTATATTATATATTATAATATATCATTATAGTCTATAATACAATTATAATATATATTATAATATACTACAATATATTATCTGTAACAGCCCGCTAAAATTATCAGTTTTGGATTATTTCCCGACAGCAATCACATCTCTCTTGTCTTTACCCTCATCTGGAATCACGCGTATAGTTTATCTTTTCCGTAAATCACGTATTTTGTTCTTCACCGACAGCTGTAAAATCATGAGTCTTCCAAGACCACGCCTAGCCTTTCTCAAGCCCAAACTACCACTTTATGTGGTGGACAGCCACCGTACGCCGCCACGTACGTTCCTCCGACGCATGTTCGTGACGAACAACGAGCGACGCACAGGTTATCCCGTCGATGGTATAACCTTCTATCTCTAGTTATTTTACGTTTAAAAAAGTTTGTTGGTTTGTGGATTGTGTAGTTGTATTTGTGGAATTCGTTGCGTAGTTGTGAAGCGAAGTGTGGTTGTGAAGTGTTGAGTTTGATTGTGTATTTTGTGGACTGTGCTGTGAAGTATAGGCGTGAGATGGATGCCGTATATGTGATACGGCGGGTTGTGTGAAGAGAATACGCGTGTAGCGTATTCTGTGTAATGCAGCGACGCGCCGCGCGACGTGCGCTGTAGTGATGTGTGTCGTAGAAGGAAGGGAGTACGCATGTAGTGTACTCCGTGTTGTATGGCGATGCATCGTGTGATGTGCATCGTGTTGATGAGTGTTGTAGCGAAGGAAGTACGCGTAGCGCGTACTCCGTGTCGCGTAGCGATGCACCGTGAGACGTGTATCGCAGTGATGGGTATTGTAGTGTGAATGGAAGAGAGTTCACGTGAGTGTACTCTGTACTAAGTCGTGATACACCGGATGGCGTGTCACGAAGGGTTGGATGGCGTAGCAGAGAAGTGTGGAGCGTATGGTGTAGTGTTGGGAAACTGTATGACAGTGTCCCGAAGCAGTGATGATATGGATTATAGTCCGGGGTGACTGGTGTCATCTTGTGGTTGACTATGGCTAAGAGTATATGGATTGAGAAATGAGTTGTTTGTTTGGTTGTTATTGATAATTTTAATGAACTTGTTTTAGTGCAAAGGCTTTCTGAAGTCAATTTATCTCTTCCGAGTATAGTGAAACCTCAAGTTGGCCGTGGTGTTGCAAGTGCTTACAATATGGCAATTGAGTTCAGAAGTGAAAATCTTAAGGACTTGAGTGTTCCTCTTCCAGCTGTTGTGCAGTTCCTCGTGTCTCGCGCTCTATTCTCATAGAACGCGACGATCGAGGTAAGTTAGCCTCTAACTTACTATCAGTTTATTGTGTATGTGTGATGGGTAAGAGAACTACAATTTATGTATGTATGTTATCGTATATGCCATGTCATGCTATGTCATTACATGTTTATCTGTTACGTATGATTTAATCTCTCATGAATAATTATCTGTTACATAATCTTTTCTGTCATACAATGATGTATGTTATAAGTATGCCATGTTAAGTATGCCATATGATACATGTATGCCATGAAATGTTTATGATTAAATCATATTATGCCATTTACAAGTATACGCCATGTTAGAAAAGTATATGATATTAAATAATATCACATGCATTAAGAAAGATAAGACATGTTATGTTATAATAATGCGTGGGGCCACAACAACTGTGGAGTACGTATTATATTTATGTTATTTATAATGCGTGGGGCCACAACAACTGTGGAGTACGTATTATATTTTATGTTATTTATAATGCGTGGGGCCACAACAACTGTGGAGTACGTATTATATTTTATGTTACTTATAATGCGTGGGGCCACAACAACTGTGGAGTACGTATTATATTTATGTTACTTATAATGCGTGGGGCCACAACAACTGTGGAGTACGTATTATATTTATGTTATGTTATTTATAATGCGTGGGGCCACAACAACTGTGGAGTACGTATTATATTTTATGTTATTTATAATGCGTGGGGCCACAACAACTGTGGAGTACGTATTATATTTTATGTTATGTTACTTATAATGCGTGGGGCCACAACAACTGTGGAGTACGTATTATATTTATGTTACTTATAATGCGTGGGGCCACAACAACTGTGGAGTACGTATTATATTTATGTTATGTTACTTATAATGCGTGGGGCCACAACAACTGTGGAGTACGTATTATATTTATGTTATGTTATTTATAATGCGTGGGGCCACAACAACTGTGGAGTACGTATTATATCTTATGTTATGTTACTTATAATGCGTGGGGCCACAACAACTGTGGAGTACGTATTATATTTATGTTACTTATAATGCGTGGGGCCACAACAACTGTGGAGTACGTATTATATTTATGTTATGTTACTTATAATGCGTGGGGCCACAACAACTGTGGAGTACGTATTATATTTATGTTATGTTATTTATAATGCGTGGGGCCACAACAACTGTGGAGTACGTATTATATCTTATGTTATGTTACTTATAATGCGTGGGGCCACAACAACTGTGGAGTACGTATTATATTTATGTTACTTATAATGCGTGGGGCCACAACAACTGTGGAGTACGTATTATATTTATGTTATGTTACTTATAATGCGTGGGGCCACAACAACTGTGGAGTACGTATTATATCTATGTTATGTTATTTATAATGCGTGGGGCCACAACAACTGTGGAGTACGTATTATATCTTATGTTATGTTACTTATAATGCGTGGGGCCACAACAACTGTGGAGTACGTATTATATTTATGTTACTTATAATGCGTGGGGCCACAACAACTGTGGAGTACGTATTATATTTATGTTATGTTACTTATAATGCGTGGGGCCACAACAACTGTGGAGTACGTATTATATCTATGTTATGTTATTTATAATGCGTGGGGCCACAACAACTGTGGAGTACGTATTATATCTTATGTTATGTTACTTATAATGCGTGGGGCCACAACAACTGTGGAGTACGTATTATATTTATGTTACTTATAATGCGTGGGGCCACAACAACTGTGGAGTACGTATTATATTTATGTTATGTTACTTATAATGCGTGGGGCCACAACAACTGTGGAGTACGTATTATATTTATGTTACTTATAATGCGTGGGGCCACAACAACTGTGGAGTACGTATTATATTTTATGTTACATGAAGTATGGGGCCACAACAACTGTGGAGCATACACTACATGAGACACAGCAATTGTGACATGTAGAATACGTGGGGCCACAACAACTGTGGAGTACGTATTATATTTTATGTTATGTGAATTCATGGGGCCACAACAACTGTGGAGCATGAAGTATGGGGCCACAACAACTGTGGAGCATACACTACATGAGACACAGCAATTGTGACATGTAGAATACGTGGGGCCACAACAACTGTGGAGTACGTATTATGTTTTATGTTACTTGAATACGTGGGGCCACAACAACTGTGGAGTACGTATTAATGCACGTTATTAATCAAGACAATTAAATAAGATTCCAAGTTTATGTTAAGTCAAGTTTCAGATCAAGTTCATGTTATGTTATGCTCACGTACATGTTATGTTCATGTTCATGTTATGTTCCAAGTTCATGTTCACATCATGTTATGTTCACGTTTATGATACGTTCAAGCTCACGTTCATGTTATGTTATGTTCATGTCCATGTTATGTTTCACGTTCATGTTATGTTGATTGTTCATGTTATGTTTTAAGCTTAAGTTCATGCCATGTTAAGTCAAGTTCAGTTCACGCTTAAGTTCTGGTTAAGTCATGCTATATGTCAAGTTATACTATGTTTATGTATGACTATAATTATGCATTTATGCTTTTACTGCCATGCATGCATTTTTAACCTGTGTATAAGTTTTATGTTAACTTACTGAGATTTGTAATCAAATCTCACTGTGGTAGTCCCAACTACCATTCCCCCCGAATGGTAGATCTTGTTACAGGACCCAAAGGAGAATTGGAATCTGACCAACTGAATACGGTCGACTAGGCCACGGTGCGATGTTGATGATGGTATAGTATTTAACTTAGGTTAATACTTGTACTTTTGGAGTTGTATCTCAAGTATTCTTTTGATCACAACCATTTTAGACTAGTGTGGTGATCACGGCTTTTTAGTATGCCTTTATGTATGAATTATGTTTCAAGTATTTGGGATATATTTAGTTGGTGCATAGTATTGCTAAAGAAAAAGATTATCCGCTGCGAATATTGCATAATGTTAGATGCATGTTAGGAACATTGCATCTTATATGTCATGAACGGGGGCAGGTAACCTTGTGTTGCATGTCTCGACGCTTCAAATGTCCGTTCAATCCCAAGCGAAATTTGGGGGCGTCACATTATCACTATAACATTATATACTATAATATACTATAATATAATATATAATATAGTACATTAAAACCGGTAAAATCGGACCGAACCAGACCGAAAATCGGTAAAACCGGAGTACCGGTTTAGGAGGGTAATCGGTGTATAATCGGTTTTGACAAATGCAAAACCGGTACATACCGGTTCGGTCTTAAATTTTGTCCAAAATCGGACCGAACCGGATCCGTTGCACCCCTACTACTAACCCTATTTTGCGTACATAATTACATATTAATATATCTAGATACAGAGTTATGTATACATATAAATGATGTTTAGTCTACTAAGAGATTATAAAAAGAAAAAAGAAAAGGCCTACAAATCGGTAAGATCATCATCTGATATGCGATATTAAACTGTAAATTTCTTTTCACTAAAAAATAGATATGATATATAAGTTGAATTAGATAATTTTTTTTTTTCTAGAGCAAGTATTTTATTAACATAAAAAGATCAGGATATATGAGAAAGAAGTGAGATTCTTCAACAAACACCCTATTACAATAAGTATAGTGTAAAATAAATTGATCAGTTTTGGGATCAAGAAATTGGTTCCCACAAAGGAGATGTTGTCTTAAAAGACAGTTTTTTACTGTTCATTGTATGAATTGTGATGTCATTGCTAGAGGGAGTAATTATTAGTAGTGCATTGTAGTTTGTTGGTTTGAAATGTTTGTAGAAAAGACTGATGTCCTCATCCTCAAAATATTTGATTAGGGAAAGCGAAAATAAGTAGGATAGACGCCATCAATTGGCTTGAATTGTTGGTCGTTGGATTTTTTATATGCGCCTGTAATGGTGCGTGGAGGCCGCCATGCGCAAGTGATAGTGAGATGGAGTGAGTAAGATCAAATAGATATTAGGATGAAGAAACTACTAATACAACGCATGTAGGCATCAAATGTGTTTTAACACGACAATATGTGGTGGTCATGCACAAGCTGTTCCACACTCAACTAGTAGATCAACGGCTGAAGAGTTGCATGGTGGAACGTGTGTAAACAATCTGTCGTTGGAAAGCAGTAGATCGAGTATAGATTGAACTGGTCGAGAGAAGATGTTAAAAACACTAATAGATAAACCTATAAATAAAGCAGTACCAGAAATAGAACAAAGAGGAGGAGGAAATGAGTTAAGGCAGAACAAGAAGATGGAAGATGGAGAGGATGGGGACACTTTCTTTTGAGAGAGATGCTTTAGTACACTTGTTAAGTTGTATTAGATCTACTAACATATAAATTATTTATTGATAAATTTGCCAATTTATTAATAAATAAGTTATGCATAAAAAAATATTAAGTTTGTAAAATAAATTTATAAGTTAACGTAATTTAGTGTGATATATTTGATATTTTTATATTATAATAAATCCAACGTATTGTGACAAGATATTTTAATTTTCGTTTTTTTTTTTTTAAATTCAATTTGTGGAATTAATATTTTATTTCAATCATTAATTGAATGTTGATATTTCTAAATGCAATTGGAAAATGACTTCTCTATGAAAAAAAATAAAATAAAATAAAAATATGCCCTTTTACTTTAATACTCTTTTCGACGTGTCCTCCCTCTCACATGTGGATGAACTCAATGCAATCATCACGTCTAAAGGTAAAGGACTTCAAAAAAACAAAGGGGGAGAAAAAAAAAGCCTCTTTTGTTCACATGGATTTGGAATCTCAATTTACATATACTTTTTGTTGGTGAATATTATACAAAAGGACGCCCAATAACACTGAACTTTAACTTTTAAAATGCACTGAAAATACTTTTAATCTATATATATATATATATATATTAGAATAGTTGTTCTTATAATGAGGTTGGTCTCTCACGAGGGGGAGGCATGGGTGTAGAATATCCGTGTATTCTCTGTATTTTCCGCTCTTCAGTGACACGCGTCACTTTCCCATTCACGGGGCAGGAAATTTGGGTGAGTTGCAAAGCCAACACCACCTCCAGTACTCTATGATTTTGCTAATTGCCAAAAACAATTGGACTGAGAATATAAAGTAATTTTAGTTGTGTTTGTCGTGAGAACCTTTTTCCCACCCCCTTGTGGGAAGGTTCACGTTTCGTTCACAAAGAGCTGACAAAACTACTTGTTTGTACTATGTCCACGATGCATGCAAGGTATCATCATCATCATCATCACCATTTGCATCACATGTATGCATGCATGACAGCCCCCGAATTAACATGACGCTGATGATGATTCACACGTTGTCAATCTTTAGGTTCATGATGGAGTAGATAATGGAAGGTCTGCGTGCTTCAACACACTTTAATCCCACGAACGAACGCAAAAGCTATGTGATCCTCATGATTACAGGTCTCGGTTTATAGACTATAAAGTGGCCACAAGATTTTTCTTTTGGTCATGAGTAGTGAAAGAATATTGAAAAGACGTAAGACATAGCTATAAAGGTTGTAAATGATTAACTTCAATAAAATTAGCCTATGGTTCGTGTTTATCATCTTTCTGTATTTATAAATATTTACGAACAATTTATTTATTTATTAAATATATTTGATTTTGATATAAATGGATTATTTATTTTATATCTTATAATTTATAAGATATAATATATTGATAATAATTTAGAAGACAGTATTGTATTTGTAGCATGATCTCCTGTTACTTTTTTAAATACTTTAAAAAATTCTTATTATAAAATTAGATATATTTACTAAAAAAATAATGGATGATGCTACATGTGCCGAGAGTCGCCACTGAGTGTGTAATGTTTTTTGTATTTTCTACGAACATTTTAATACTCCCTTAAATATTTCTTTTAAAATAAACATAAATTCATTATTAAAAAAACATTTCTTTAATTATTAAGTTAAAAAAAAAAAAAAAAGATAAAGCGGTCGACATCTCGGTAGGAATAGTATTTTCTAAAAATATTAGATACAAAATTATATGAGTCGAGTAAGTCGAGTTGCCTTCGTTTTTTCATCGGCGATACTACTAACTTAATGTAAAAGAGAGACACACATGAAGTGACTTTTGCAATATTTATTATTTTTATAAGAATTTTTTAGAAAAAAATACATTAAATACTTAATAAATTTTAATTATTCATTTCGTTTGTTTAAATCCCTTTCACTCAAAATTTGTGACATTATGCATAGTATATTTTATACAACTTTATAATCATTTTTAATATAAAGAAAATGAGATTTTTGAAAATATTATATTTTCTACCGTTTTGTTAATTCTTGGAGATTTAGAAGTACTGTGAGTTTTTTATTCGAAAGAAATAAAATTTAATCCTTTTTATTTTTATTATTTTCGGTCCGGGACGGTTCCCCCATTTTAAAAATTAATTAAAACTGGTATGGTTCAAATTTTAAAATTTTTAACACCGAACCGGATTAGATTGGACCAATTCGTATATATATATATAATTAATTTTTAATACTATATAAAATATTATATATATATAATTATATATGAAATAATTTTAAATTATAATTTTAAACATAAACATTTATTTGATTATATTTTATTAATATATAATATATATTAATTACATTTTATAGTCTAATAAATTCTAAACATATTCATTTTGATAAATACATAATACTAATATATATTAGTATATTAATTACATTTTATGACCTAATACTAATACTATTAGTAATCCACTTTAAGTCTATAGATAAATAACTATATAAATCATTGTTTATGCCACATTAATATTTGATTAAAATCGAAAAATCAGACCGAAATCGGTAAAATCGAAAATACCAATTTAGGAGAGTAACTAGTGTGGTATCTGTTCTTACAAATGCAAAATCGATATATATCGATTCAATTTCAAAAATTGGCTAAAACTGGACCGGTTACATCCCTAGTATCGATGGTCACCTGGGCACGACACTTATGTCCGGCACAATTTAAGGTTTTTTTTATTAATTTTAATTTTATATATTATAGTGTTAAATATATTTTTAAAGTTTTAGGTTATATGTGGCATTTGTTTATTGGTATTGGTGTAACATTTTGACGCATTTCTAACAGTATATTAATGAAAGGATTGAATTGATCAAAATTAAAATTAAAAGTTCAAAATTAAAATTTAAGAATTAATCTGTTTAACGAAGAAAAAAATGAAAAGATTTATCAAAATCGTTTAAAAGCCAAATATATGTAGAAAGGAAAAAAAGTCAATTTGAAAAACTAAAAAATAAAAATGTATGTGAGAGAGAGAGAGAGAGAGAGAGAGGGAGACAGAGAGAGAGAGAGAGAGATTTGCCTAGAAAGTGGGTGCCAGTCAACATTGGGGGACTCTTGATCACATGGCATTCTGGCCTTAGGAAACTTTTTCTTTTTTTGGACTAGGCATTAGGTGCTAAAATGTGAGTTTCTCAACAGGCAAGACTGATGCGTAAAAAGTGAAAACCCTGAGATAATCAAGCTATAAATAAATAATGATATTAATGTAACATTTTTTACTATTATTTTTACAACCAACCAATATAATAGTACCACTTTATAAAAATATTAATTTTTATTTTAAATTTTCAAAATTTAAGTAATCACGCTTCCATTCAAACAAAGTTACAAGGAGCTTATAGAAAAAAATTGTATGCCTCTAATTGGCGGTCTAATTGGTCCAATTCAATTTTGGATATATTTTAAAACTGAATTGGTATATATCGATTTTGAAATTTAAAAAATCGATATCGCATTGGTTACATATCTGAATTAGTAATTTTGATTTTATCAGTTTCAGTCCGATTTTTCTAATGTATTGTATAGTATATATAATATAGTATATTATGATATATAATAATATAGTCATAATATAATGTAATATATTATAATATATAATGATATAGTATTAGTACAACTAATAATATAGGATTTTAAAATTTAATATTATATTAATTAGTAATTTATCATACAATATAAAAATTTTTTATATATAATATACATAAAAATTATATAAAATCATATAAAAAATATTTTAAAAAATATAAAAATTAAAATATATATGAACCAGTCAGTTCGATGTTAGAAAAAGAAAAATCAAAATCGGACCAATTTTGACAATTTTTTTTTTTAAAAAACCGATAATAAATAGATTGAACCAAACCTAATACTCAACCAAACCCACCGATTTGGTCTAGTTCGATTTACTGATACGGTCTAGTTCGATTTACCGATTCTTCCATCTTTTTTTAACCCGTGCCTCCATCACTAGAAAATAGAATTTTGCTATAAATTAGCCACTATTCACATCACACACTCCATACTTATAGCTTTTCATAGGATGTGTGAGTATTTTTTTTCATAGGATGTGTGAGTATTTTTTCATAGGATGGATAAATGTTTTTCATAAGATGTAGGGTATGGATGATGAATAGTGACTATTGAGAAAAATTATTTCAAAAATAATATAATCAAGCAATTTATTTATTTATTTATTTTATCCCCGGTTCCATGGCATAGAAAGGGGCCAGCATTATGCCATTAATTACAGCCAAAGTTGCAGGGACGTTCCGTAGCAACTGGGAGGGAGGAAAAGAAAGGGGTTGTTAACTATGGGGTCACACAGATAACAGGTAAAATTGCCCTTTGGCTAAGCGCCCTTTAAACTCCACTATGGACATACTTTCCACGAAACGCCACCCTTGCCCTTGGAAGGGACAAAAGACCCACTATGAACAAACTGCCTACAGGGGGACAACCCGTAGGAAAATCTCTCTGCTTCAGGACAACATACAGGACGTCCGCACCCACCACCTTAACACACACACACACACAAACAAAGGATAAAAAATAAAAAAAAAATGTTGGGCTCCTATCGCAGGCTGGTTCATGGTTCGAATTTAAATTCTCCCATATAATTCACTTCTAGGTCCTCTATAAAACTCCAAAAAGGCATCTTCTTCGTACATATCTAGGGTTCAATCAATCATTGTTGGTTTTCCTTGGCTTTGTCGGCAATGGCGTGTAAGCATTTGTACATCTGTAGGAAAAGAAAAATTTTAAATATAAGCTCATTCCTATTTATTTTTTTAATTTTTTTTATTAAATATTTGGTATATGAATAATAAATAAAAAATTGAATTAATTTAAAAAAATAAATTTTTTTTAAAAAAATAAATAAAGTGTGTGATGTATAGAATTTATGAATAGTAAAACTGGCAGGAAAAAGGGTTCGAGGGGAGAGTATACATTTCGCTTTTATTTACAAGTCCGACACGAGTGAAGAACACTGTATTTACTCGGATACGAGTGTAATATTCATATCCGTTTCAAAATAGAATATCTAGTGAGGCCAAATCAAGGCGAGGGGGGCTGAAGTTTAGTCAGTAGTGCAGTCCACGGATCCCACTTGTGTTTTGAGGGGGCCCTCTTGGTTAAATACAAGAGGCGGGTGCAGAAATAATCTAAAACCAAATTCAATATGATATTCAGAATCTTCCAGATCACACACATGCAATGATGTTGTATTGGACTCTTAATAGGTGGCAATGTGGGACTCGATGTAATTGCTGAATGCGACTCCAAAGAGACGTCCATTTCCCAAATATGGTGCTGGACATCATAAACACAGACCCCACAGCTAATCCATTTTTTCAATCTTTGACATAAACCCTTGATTTTCAAGTGCAAGCAGCCCTCTGAGATTTAGATAAGTGTCTCACCAAATGGAGAGAGTGATTTGACTCCAAATTACAGAATATGACACCCATCTTTCTGACGCGCATATCCACATTGACAAGAGTTTGATAAGCAAACGACAAACAAAACAATTTAACATTAGTAATTGGGATCAATATGATAACTACCACTTCAACATAAACAAATTGTCAATATTTAAACAGTATCAAACTAGGAACTGGGGATTAATATATTTAAACCCAAAAGCTAAGCTCTAGATAGCTACTGGTCCAACAAAACAAGGGTTAAACCATTCTCCTTTCAAACCTTAAAGCCCCCACCCAAAATCCCCAACATCTTTACTACTTCTCTACAGTCTTATTTACACTTTCCTTTTCAAAGTAGTAATCTCAACTCCGCCTATATGATAAAATTCCTTTTTTCACATGACAGAGCAGGCATTTGGGTTTTCGTCACTGAACATCTGTGGGGCATGCAAATGCTCTCCCACCATGCTTCCATGGCCATACACAGGCTGCCCATATCCCTGGTATCCATGACCATAAAAATTCCCATACCCGTATCCGAAACCATACCCGGGGGGTTGTACCATAAACTGATCCAATCTGTTCGCTTGAATCCCTTCCACTTTTGCAATACCAGCTGCATTTTCCTCTTGCCCAGCATCTCCTCCTCCACCCTTCTTCTTCCCCCCGCCGCCTCCATTACCATCCTTTTTCTCACCACCCTCTCCGCCGCCTTCTTTCTCCTTCTTGGGCGGCACGATTTCCACTTGCCTCTTCAGCTTCTCCTTCAAATTTTGAGCTAGAGCCTTTGCATCCATGGTGCCCTTTACGGTGACCAGATCTTTCTTAGTGTCGATATCCATATCCTTGAAACCTACAAATCAACAGAAGTGTCTTCTCAATAACACTACACAACACTTTTTTTTCATTAAAAGGGCTGAGAGAAGAGATAAACTAGCTTCCCCACCTTTGGTCTTCGAAACCGTCTTTCGAATCTTCTCAATGCATCCCTGGCAGTGCAGATCCACCTTGAACACCACCGTCGTCACCGGAGCCTATACCATTATATATACATATTAAAAAAATTAAAATAAAAGCAAAGAATACGTTCAAGGTTGACTCAAAAACGTAAGTCGCAAGTTAACAAATTTCGGGCTCTGACGCTTCAATAAATCTGGAAGACAACACGGAGGGCGGGTGCTAAAATGCGCAGCGTATTAATTCCTGAAACCGTAATCGTACCAGTAGCTCCCAGGAGAGTTGAAATAAAATGCGCCGGGTGCGCAACATAATGGTAAAACATAGGCGCAGACATCAAGAAGTTTGAGCAGTAGTACGAATTCTTTAACTATTTTCGATTTCTTTCTTTGGAAAAAAAAAACAAACAAAGAAGGAAAGAACGACAAAACAGGAGCACGTTAACGGGGACCAGTGGACTGGAGAGTACCTCTTTGGGTTTTTTATCGTCAGCTTTCTTCTCTGGTTTTTGGTCCGACTTGTCGTTGGCTTTGTTGTCCTTCTTAGGCTGCGGGGAGAGGAGATCCACCTTCTTCTTGGTCTTTTCAGCCAGCTTGTCCCGGAGTTCCGTCGGATCCACGTTCCCGACCACCGTAAGTTTGTTGGCCTCCATATCCGCTTTCGCACCCTCCACGCCTGGACAAGCAAGCAGACCAGCAACATTATTTCCGGATTCAGAAGATAAACAATAATAAAACAAATAGAAACTTGCTGAGAAGAATCAAATCAACAAGGAACTCAATTTTTGTCCGAGAAAAAAAAAATCTAGTATCGTAAAGAAACAAAGAAAAGTAGAATCAGGAACTCACTACTGGCATGGAAAAAAGGCAATCCAAAACTCAAAAAATTGCAAAGTAGAGATGCCAATGAGTAAGGTATTTCAGTTTACATTATAAATTGTTGCCACTCGAAATTTGTGAAGTGCTTTTGAAGGGAAAACGAAGGAAGAAAGTAACTTCCCAAATTATGCAGAGAAATATCTCAGAAACAAGACAGAGAAAGTATACGGAAACCCCAAAGAGGATGAAGATACAGAGCAGAGAATAACCAACCACTCATATGTTCACTTTCTAATTTACGAACAAATTCCGAGAAACAAATAACTACAAGAAAAAATATTTGGCCCAGAAAGTTGAATCTACTTTCCAGCGTCATGAAAAAAAAAAAAAGGAAATAATTAATACAAAATTTACAAAAATTTTTTTAGAACAAGAAAGTAGACGACTAGGAAACGAAACAAGTTTATTGTTCAACTTAAACGAAGAGATATAATACCCTCAAAGCCGCGAACGCATTTTCTAATCTTCGAGGCGCAGCCCTCGCAATGCAGGTCGATCTTCAACACCGCCGGCGAAATTGGATTCTCCTCCTGCTTCTTTTTCTCTCCCTCATCATTGTCCTTCTTCTTGTTCTCGTTCTCGTTCTTTATCTCGTTGACGTTGACGTTCTCGTTCGTCTTCTGGTTGCTGTTGCTGTTCTTGTTCTTCTTCTGCAACGCATGGGCTCATTAGCATACACAGAACAGAACAAAAGAAAAACCCAAAACTGAAGAGAAAAAAGAAATAACCCGGAATGGGAACGTGTACAGTTAGCGAGTCGGCTCACCTTCCCCATTGTTAGCGAGTCGTTAGTGCTCTCGCCAAAAGTGAGCAGGCGATAGCGGAAGGGAAGCTCCGTATTTATAGCAGATAAAAGAGCGTAAAGGGCGTAGGGTAGGGTGGGGTGGTGTGCTGAAGGTGGTGCTAACGTGGTCGATCATGATGATGATGTTATACTTTATTACATGTATGTATGCATGCATGTGAAATATGTGGGAGTAAAGTAGAATGCAATGTACATGGCCAAAACCTTGCGCCGTGTGGGCTTGCGGCTCTGACAGCGTTTTGGCGAGAGTAAAGAAACTTCCGGGTAGATTGGGGTGTACGGCCTCGTTCAAGGGATTAGGAAGCCTAGTCATTTGGATGTTTTATGCGTGTCCCTGTTTGATTTAGTTTCGGTTCTAATTTTAGCATTTAGAAGGAGAAAAAAAAAATTATATATTTACATTACTTCTATATGAAAGTTGTGGTTAAACTACCCGTCTATTTTATTGATGAAAAATAATAGTTGAATCAATAAAAATGATCGATAATCGATTGAATTTTTTTTATTTTTAATTTTTATTTAATAATTAAGAAAATAATTATTAGTAAATTGATATTTTTTATTTTTCAAAATATTTGAAGATATATAAAAATATTGAAAGAAAAGAAAAAGAATAAAAAAAGTGCATTGCACTTATCGGTCAGGTTCTTTGGTTAAATATCGATCTCAGTAGCGATTTCTTTAATTGATATGCTAAGATTTAATTTATAAAAAAAAAAATTTACTTTTAAATTTTACTAATAAATCAACTTTTGTCATGTCAATTAAATAGAGGATGTGCCTTGCACACCAACTTCCAAATAAAATCTTTCTTAAATATACAATAGATTTCATATTAAATTTTGTGGTTCATTTAGTAATTTGAATAATTAAAAATAATTTTAAATATTATAAGATTTATTACATACCTCACTTGTACTTTTTCATATTTCATAACAAAAATTTCCTTACACAAATTGAATTGTATACCAACAGAGTAAATAAAAATAAAAGGTAATGGGTCGAATGATTTGAGAGAGGCTCATATTTTTTCATCGAGATAAGAAGGAGATCATTAAATAAGCAATCCAACTAGTAGATTTGTTAGATGGAGTTGTTATTAATATTTGGATTTATGGAACTCCGATCTTCTATTTTGAAATTATTAAAGAAGATCTTCACATCTCTTTCCTTGCTCTTTTCCTTTGATATTCTCTTAATGCTTTATATAAAAGTAATATAGAAGTTCCAATATCTAAATCCGTAGGGGGGGGGGGGGGGGGGNCTTGTGTTGCATGTCCCGACGCTTCAAATGTCCGTTTAATCCCAAGCGGAATTTGGGGGCGTCACAGGGGGTCTCCTTCATTTTTGGCTCTTGGTGGACTCCTCCAAGCAAACTTTCCCCTATTTATTTTATTTTTTTATTTTGCCAAATTGGGCATCGGTTCAAGTCATTTCTCTAATCGACTTGAGGAAGCCAAGAAAATTAGGATTCGGTGGGAAAATCAGGACCGTAGATTGATTTTCTCTTTTTGGCAATTTAGTTATATTGTTTCTTTTTATTGGAGTAAAAACCTAGGAATATATTTGGTGAGTAGAATTTTCTATAAGTTTCAAAATTCTTTTAAAAACATTTTAATAGAATTTCTATGGAAGGGTAGGTAGTTGAGTTATGTTATATATAGTCACTTTTGTGTATTCTTTGCGCACTCTATTGATGTGATTGATCAAAACAATTATTTATATTAAAAAAAATAATGCAGCCAATCACATTAGTGGAATGTGTAAAGAATACGTAAAATGGACTGCATATAGAATTTTTGTGGTTGGAATGAGAAACTTTAGATAAAAAGTATTTTATATTATTGTTTGTGAAAGTGGGTTGTTAGATGTTTTTATTCTGCATTTTGGTAAAAATCGTTTTGGTTTTTGTGTTTCTTTTTTATAAAATATTTAGTCAAATAATTAGATTATATTCTTGAGAAATATTAAAAAATCTTAGCGTTGTTTAAAAAATATTTAGATTGAGGTTGTACACATTTTCTAGAAAGTTTTGAAAACCAAACAGATCAAACTCCAAAGCATCCTTGCAATTTTAAATGTAGATGGTATTGCTCACACATCATGTGCACTTTATCCAAAACAAGAACTGAAGGGTGGAACTTAAAATCTTTTGTGTCACTTGATAACAACAAGCTCTTTCGATGTCCCAATATTTTCTTCCAAAAAGATAACTAAAGATCCTCTCGAATTTTTGTGTAAACTCAGCTCAAAAAGAGAAAGATATATGAAATTGGCCTCATCAAATTTATTGTTACCCGTAAAAATACTACAAATTACACTTGATATATCTTTCTCTCTTCCATCCCTTCTTGTATGCATCCGAACATGTTTCACCTGCTCGTTCCATTGCATACAAGTAAGCAATCAACCTCACCATCTTAAGTAATGCTAGATGAGGCGTCAAGATTTATGTTTCTGCAGATTTATTTGTATATTTTTGTTATTTTTATAGAATCTGTATGGGCATACTTGTGTGCATGTTTGAATCAATGTGTAATATTTTTGGAAATCATTTGAGATTTGTAGATTTGTTATATATTTTTTGTAGATCATTGAGTATTTGGAATTTTTTTTTTGGCTAATATGTTAAATCTCGGCCTAATTATGGGCGGATGTGTGGGAAAATATGTGACGCCCCCAAATTCCGTTTGGGATTGAACGGACATTTGAAGCGTCGAGACATGCAACACAAGGTTACCTGCCCCCGTTCATGACATATAAGATGCAATGTTCCTAACATGCATCTAGCATTATGCAATATTCGCAGCGGATAATCTTTTTCTTTAGCAATACTATGCACCAAACTAAATATATCCCAAATACTTGAAATATAATTCATACATAAAGGCATACTAAAAAGCCGTGATCATCACACTAGTCCAAAATGGTTGTGATCAAAAGAATACTTGAGATACAACTCCAAAAGTACAAGTATTAACCTAAGTTAAATACTATACCATCATCAACATCGCACCGTGGCCTAGTCGACCGTATTCAGTTGGTCAGATTCCAATTCTCCTTTGGGTCCTGTAACAAGATCTACCATTCGGGGGGAATGGTAGTTGGGACTACCACAGTGAGATTTGATTACAAATCTCAGTAAGTTAACATAAAACTCACACACAGGTTAAAGATGCATGCATGGCAGTAAAAGCATAAATGCATAAGTAAAGTCGTACATAAGCATAGCATAACTTGACATATAACATGACATAACCAGAACTTAAACGTGAACTGAACTTGACTTAACATGACATGAACTTGAGTTTAAAACATAACATGGACTTGAAATGTAGCATGAACGTAAACATGCATAACATAAATATGAACTTGAAAATAACATAAACTTGAACATATCATGACATAAACGTGAACTTGAGACATACTGTAAACGTGAACTTAACATGATGTGAACATGAACTTGGAACATAACTTGATCATGAACATAACATGTACGTGTACATAACAAAACATGAACTTGATCTGAAACTTGACTTATCATGCACTTGATCTGAAACTTGACTTAATACGTACTCCACAGTTGTTGTGGCCCCACGTATTCTACGTGTCACAATTGCTGTGTCTCACGTAGTGTATGCTCCACAGTTGTTGTGGCCCCATACTTCATGCTCCACAGTTGTTGTGGCCCCATGTATACACGTAACATAAAATATAATACGTACTCCACAGTTGTTGTGGCCCCACGTATACACGTAACATAAAATATAATACGTACTCCACAGTTGTTGTGGCCCCACGTATACACGTAACATAAAATATAATACGTACTCCACAGTTGTTGTGGCCCCACGTATACACGTAACATAAAATATAATACGTACTCCACAGTTGTTGTGGCCCCACGTATACACGTAACATAAAATATAATACGTACTCCACAGTTGTTGTGGCCCCACGTATACACGTAACATAAAATATAATACGTACTCCACAGTTGTTGTGGCCCCACGTATACACGTAACATAAAATATAATACGTACTCCACAGTTGTTGTGGCCCCACGTATACACGTAACATAAAAAATAATACGTACTCCACAGTTGTTGTGGCCCCACGTATACACGTAACATAAAAATATAATACGTACTCCACAGTTGTTGTGGCCCCACGTATATACGTAACATTAAATATAATACGTACTCCACAGTTGTTGTGGCCCCACGTATTCACGTAACATAAAATATAATACGTACTCCACAGTTGTTGTGGCCCCACGTATTATACGTAACATAACATGTCTTATCTTTCTTAATGCATGAGATATTAATTAATATCATATACTTTTCTAACATGGCGTATACTTGTAAATGACACAATATGATTTAATCATAACATTTCATGGCATACTTAACATGGCATACTTATAACATACATCATTGTATGATAGAAAAGATTATGTAACAGATAATTATTCATGAGAGATTAAATCATACGTAGCAGATAAACATGTAATGACATAGCATGACATGGCATATACGATAACATACATACATAAATTGTAGTTCTCTTACCCATCACACATACACAATAAACTGATAGTAAGTTAGAGGCTAACTTACCTCGATTGTCACGTTCTACGAGAATAAAGTGCGATATACGAGAAACTGTAAAAGGTCATTCTAAAAGTTAGAAATTTAATTACTAACAATTAGAAACATGGAAACAAGTTATCTTAGAGTAAAATTATCATTTTACCCTCTACATGTGGGAAAACGACCATTTTACCCATAACTTAAGGATTTCATATCCTAACTCCAAAAATTTCCAAAATTTACATTCCTCATGTAAATTTTGTTCTAAACTCAAATATCAACTCAGAAAAAAATTTAAAACAAAACAACACTATGGAAAACACACTATGGCCGAAA
Source organism: Carya cathayensis (assembly GCA_011037825.1). Taxonomy (NCBI): domain Eukaryota; kingdom Viridiplantae; phylum Streptophyta; class Magnoliopsida; order Fagales; family Juglandaceae; genus Carya; species Carya cathayensis. The sequence continues at coordinate 33,940 of QGSO01000293.1, forward strand.
CATCCATAGGCCATTTCTCTTGATTTTTGTTACAATTCCTTCCAACTTCAAAACTCATGCTTAAACCAAAATTTTACAACAAACATCTTCCAATCCTAAGTTTAAAACCATACTTGAAACATCCATTTAGAAAAAGCTAATAATCAACACCAAACTTTTTTGTAAAAAGATCAAAACACTTGAATCACAAGCTTTGTCCTTAAATCAAAACATCTCCAAGAATTCCAAAAAATCTAATCTTACTTCTAACATATTCATAACATCATCCTCAGATAAACCATGCTTTAAATCATCAAACTAAAGTCACCAAAATCACAAAAATAACACTTGGAGTTTTTGATTTTACACTTAGTCCAAAAACAGAAACTTTTTCTTAACTAGCTTTGATAAATCTCTTGATCAATGGCTTAAGAAGGTGAGATCTTTGAAATAAAGTATCACATGGTTTAAAAACGTGTCCTAAAGAATATCCAACCATCAAAATTAAAATCACATGGCTAAAACCCAATAAAACATGGATCTAACCTAAAAACATCAAATCTTAGGCCTAACCGAAATTCTCTTGCATAGAAAAATCATATCTTTGAAACTAATACTAAATATCTCCAAAATAACATCCTAACATGAAAATAAGAGACTTAGGATCATCATATAAAAATATCAAAGCCTTTAGAGTAAGATCAAACCTCAAAATATTCAAACTTTATCCAAATAAAAACTGTTTTGTCACTTCCAGTTTTCATGTTTCTAGATCTAATAAAATCTATCATCAAAATCTTTATTCATGCAACAAAACCTCAATGAAAACTCTTAAACACATTCTAAGAACACTCCATAAAATTTTCGGACCAAGATATATCCATTAGCTTGGTCAAAAACTCCAAAACATAACACACTCTCCAGATTCACGCCCAGAATGACCTTTCCATGGTTAAAAATACTTTTGACCGACCAAATGACCATGGAATGATACGAAAAATACATCTACGGAAACTAGACTCAAAGAGGAACAACTTTTATGAAGGAGTCATCGTGTGAAAATACTTACAAAGGGTCGAAAAACTCCACGCAAAAAGACCCAGAAATCTGCCCGAGAGAGCTCTTTTGGGTTTCTCTCTAAGAACGGGGTGAAGAAATGATTAAAGTGAAGTAAGTGTGTCTTGCACGACTCAAGACTTCTGTAGGGAGAATATTTGGACCTTAATGATCATTGAGTGGAGGTGTAGACATGTGACATAATGTAGAGGATAGTGGGGGGCAAAAGACAACTTACAAAGGCTATGAGACATGGGACTTGATGGGGTGGGTTCCTCCATATTAATGAGTGCAACTTGATGCAATGAATGGTCTGCCAAGTGGGGGAGGAAATTTCTCCAAGAAGCTATGCCAAGGTGGCCAAAATTCGTGGGCTTTAGTGGGCCTTAGTGGGCCTCAACCAAGTGGGCTTCAATTTGGGGTTTAAAGGGGGTTTGGTTAGGGTTTGAGATGCTATCAAGCCCAAATCCAATTTTTCTTGGCCCAATCAAATTTCTAAGGTTTAAAATGTTGGATAAAGATGTCATAATAGGAATTTGAGAAATTAATAGCATGTGAAAGTGATTTAATCAAGTGATTAAACACAATACTAGAAATTGGATCAAAAAGGGTTTGAATGCCAACTTTAGGGTTTGGGGAAACCGTTTAGGGTTTCGGTTTCAACCAAGTTTTTGGGGTTTCAAAAGGATTCCAACCATTTAGGGTTTTACTAGGGTTGAAACCCTCTTCATCTAACTCAATTTGGTTGATCAGATGAAAAAAAACTGTTTTGCTTAGGTGGCATGATCTCACACATTGATTTCCTTCACAAATCCATCTAATGGTTTCTCTTTGTGCCAAGTATCTAATACTATTCATTATGTGTGGTTAAGATCTTGCCAAGTGTCCAAATAAAACTTCTCTAACCTAATTTGGACATTTCACACTGTGATTTTGAAACCACTGCACTTAGTACGCTTATCGAGGTTACTATTCACTCCGAAAAAGTGCATAATAAACTTAGTACTGAAAAATCCTAAATATTCAACTGAGTCTAGTGGCGTAAACTATAACGTAATCTGACACTTCTAACTACCTCAAACAAATAAAATCACATTTCTGGCACCATAGTGAGTGATAAAACTAATTATGTTGACATACTAGAACTTATGCGATTAGCCGATTCGTAAAAACTTATGGGGTTTTCACGAGATTTCTAATGTCTATAGAAATTCCACCATTGAATTTCTAGCGGGCTGTTACATCCTCCCCTCCTAAAAAAAAGATTTCGTCCTCGAAATCGACGCAAGTACAAACATAAAACACGCTTAAAACACTGTAGATAGTTTGAAAAAAAAAGAACCGTCCGTGACCCGACAAGTGCTGCAAAGTCTCGGGGCCTACTCTATGAATTTAATACGGCTAGTGATTTGAACAAACGCCTGATGTTGATGACAACCGTGATTGAAGGCTTTGAGTTTCTATAAAGAAACAGGATCATCTTCATCCATCGGAAAGAAAAAACATCGCTTCTTGACCTGTGTTTTGTTTTTCCATAACAAAATAATGGCTGGGCAAAACTCTTCCACTAATGTTCCAGACTTGAATCAGGAACCCTTGACGCATCAACCATCAATCTTCTCTCCTGAGGTCGTCAATACTACGATAGGAGCAGCGAACTGTTCTTCTAGTAGGACTGATTCTGAGATTATTACAGAATCATGGAAGCTCAGTAGTCAATATGCTGCCTCTGTTACGATCATGTCTCGGAGGTTACTGGCGAGGGTAAGTGAGATTGATCATCTTAACATCCAAATATCTGAGTTACAACAGAAGCTTGCTAATAAGGATAGAGAAAATAAAAGGCTACAGCAAGAAAACCAAGAGTTGAAGAAATTTGCAGATTGGTATGCTCATGATCTGCAACCACGAATAGAAGAGCTGGAACGAGAAAGGATTCAGATACAGGGTCAACATCGGCAGATAACAGCAGAGGTTCATCGTTTTCTAGAGAAATAGGGACAAACTACTGTTAATCTAGCTGGCTTAGTAAGAAACTTTTGACAAAGCGTGTCCAGCATATCTTGTATTTCTTTTGACTAAATAAGATTTGAAGAGAAACTAGTTTGTCTTCTTCTTTATGTTATCTCTATAAAGTCAGTCTTCAACTCAATCCAATATGCATCAAAACTTATTCTCATCTCTATAACTCCTCTGCATTCCTTCAACATTCTCGCCTTAAGTTTTCAGTTCTTTTCTCAATGGCTCAATCTTCTAACATTTCCCTAGATCCATCCATGAGGTATTCAGCACCTCAACCTCCTGTCCTTTCTGCAGCTGCCATAGGTGCCATGCTGCAGCAAGAAAATACTAGTATGGCTAATAAGTCAGACTCCGATGCTGTCTACGACTTGGTGAGTCTTGGGACTCGCTACTCATCTTCTATAATTGCTTTTTCCCAGCGGGTACAAGCCAAAAACCAAGAGGTTGAAAGGCTTAAAGAACAAATTGTTGTACTTCAACGAATTGTTCAAGAGTCTCACACCAGGGAAGGAATCCTTCGGCAGCAGAATAAACAGCTGAAAACTCTACTGGATTCTTCATTCCGCTTGCCAGCTCCCATGAATAGGGATGATATGATATTGTATGAAGAGAGTGAGCGTCTCCAACATGAGGCTAAGAACCTCAAGTTTATGTAGAAGCATTTTATTAAAAAAAATATCTCTTTATATTTATGAACTCTGGTTTTATCCTTTAAGAGATATTCGTAACATGCTTCATACCTATTTCTCTTCTAATCATATATAATCTATCTTCTGGTAAAGGTTTTGCGAAAATATCTGCTAACTGATCATGTGTGTTTGTGAACTCTATTACTATATCGCTTTTCTGCACATGATCTCGAAGAAATTCAAGCCTAATGAAGACTAAAATCTCAAGCCTAGTATTTGGTGCATTTCCTAAGGACATGTGGATTTACAACCCAGAGACGTATTGCTCTGATACCACCTGTGACGCCCCCAAATTCCGCTTGGGATTGAACGGACATTTGAAGCGTCGAGACATGCAACACAAGGTTACCTGCCCCCGTTCATGACATATAAGATGCAATGTTCCTAACATGCATCTAACATTATGCAATATTCGCAGCGGATAATCTTTTTCTTTAGCAATACTATGCACCAACTAAATATATCCCAAATACTTGAAACATAATTCATACATAAAGGCATACTAAAAAGCCGTGATCACCACACTAGTCTAAAATGGTTGTGATCAAAAGAATACTTGAGATACAACTCCAAAAGTACAAGTATTAACCTAAGTTAAATACTATACCATCATCAACATCGCACCGTGGCCTAGTCGACCGTATTCAGTTGGTCAGATTCCAATTCTCCTTTGGGTCCTGTAACAAGATCTACCATTCGGGGGGAATGGTAGTTGGGACTACCACAGTGAGATTTGATTACAAATCTCAGTAAGTTAACATAAAACTTATACACAGGTTAAAAATGCATGCATGGCAGTAAAAGCATAAATGCATAATTATAGTCATACATAAACATAGTATAACTTGACATATAGCATGACTTAACCAGAACTTAAGCGTGAACTGAACTTGACTTAACATGGCATGAACTTAAGCTTAAAACATAACATGAACAATCAACATAACATGAACGTGAAACATAACATGGACATGAACATAACATAACATGAACGTGAGCTTGAACGTATCATAAACGTGAACATAACATGATGTGAACATGAACTTGGAACATAACATGAACATGAACATAACATGTACGTGAGCATAACATAACATGAACTTGATCTGAAACTTGACTTAACATAAACTTGGAATCTTATTTAATTGTCTTGATTAATAACGTGCATTAATACGTACTCCACAGTTGTTGTGGCCCCACGTATTCAAGTAACATAAAACATAATACGTACTCCACAGTTGTTGTGGCCCCACGTATTCTACATGTCACAATTGCTGTGTCTCATGTAGTGTATGCTCCACAGTTGTTGTGGCCCCATACTTCATGCTCCACAGTTGTTGTGGCCCCATGAATTCACATAACATAAAATATAATACGTACTCCACAGTTGTTGTGGCCCCACGTATTCTACATGTCACAATTGCTGTGTCTCATGTAGTGTATGCTCCACAGTTGTTGTGGCCCCATACTTCATGTAACATAAAATATAATACGTACTCCACAGTTGTTGTGGCCCCACGCATTATAAGTAACATAAATATAATACGTACTCCACAGTTGTTGTGGCCCCACGCATTATAAGTAACATAACATAAATATAATACGTACTCCACAGTTGTTGTGGCCCCACGCATTATAAGTAACATAAATATAATACGTACTCCACAGTTGTTGTGGCCCCACGCATTATAAGTAACATAACATAAGATATAATACGTACTCCACAGTTGTTGTGGCCCCACGCATTATAAATAACATAACATAAATATAATACGTACTCCACAGTTGTTGTGGCCCCACGCATTATAAGTAACATAACATAAATATAATACGTACTCCACAGTTGTTGTGGCCCCACGCATTATAAGTAACATAAATATAATACGTACTCCACAGTTGTTGTGGCCCCACGCATTATAAGTAACATAACATAAGATATAATACGTACTCCACAGTTGTTGTGGCCCCACGCATTATAAATAACATAACATAAATATAATACGTACTCCACAGTTGTTGTGGCCCCACGCATTATAAGTAACATAACATAAATATAATACGTACTCCACAGTTGTTGTGGCCCCACGCATTATAAGTAACATAAATATAATACGTACTCCACAGTTGTTGTGGCCCCACGCATTATAAGTAACATAACATAAGATATAATACGTACTCCACAGTTGTTGTGGCCCCACGCATTATAAATAACATAACATAAATATAATACGTACTCCACAGTTGTTGTGGCCCCACGCATTATAAGTAACATAACATAAATATAATACGTACTCCACAGTTGTTGTGGCCCCACGCATTATAAGTAACATAAATATAATACGTACTCCACAGTTGTTGTGGCCCCACGCATTATAAGTAACATAACATAAAATATAATACGTACTCCACAGTTGTTGTGGCCCCACGCATTATAAATAACATAACATAAATATAATACGTACTCCACAGTTGTTGTGGCCCCACGCATTATAAGTAACATAAATATAATACGTACTCCACAGTTGTTGTGGCCCCACGCATTATAAGTAACATAAAATATAATACGTACTCCACAGTTGTTGTGGCCCCACGCATTATAAATAACATAAAATATAATACGTACTCCACAGTTGTTGTGGCCCCACGCATTATAAATAACATAAATATAATACGTACTCCACAGTTGTTGTGGCCCCACGCATTATTATAACATAACATGTCTTATCTTTCTTAATGCATGTGATATTATTTAATATCATATACTTTTCTAACATGGCGTATACTTGTAAATGGCATAATATGATTTAATCATAAACATTTCATGGCATACATGTATCATATGGCATACTTAACATGGCATACTTATAACATACATCATTGTATGACAGAAAAGATTATATAACAGATAATTATTCATGAGAGATTAAATCATACGTAACAGATAAACATGTAATGACATAGCATGACATGGCATATACGATAACATACATACATAAATTGTAGTTCTCTTACCCATCACACATACACAATAAACTGATAGTAAGTTAGAGGCTAACTTACCTCGATCGTCGCGTTCTATGAGAATAGAGCGCGAGACACGAGGAACTGCACAACAGCTGGAAGAGGAACACTCAAGTCCTTAAGATTTTCACTTCTGAACTCAATTGCCATATTGTAAGCACTTGCAACACCACGGCCAACTTGAGGTTTCACTATACTCGGAAGAGATAAATTGACTTCAGAAAGCCTTTGCACTAAAACAAGTTCATTAAAATTATCAATAACAACCAAACAAACAACTCATTTCTCAATCCATATACTCTTAGCCATAGTCAACCACAAGATGACACCAGTCATCCCGGACTATAATCCATATCATCACTGCTTCGGGACACTGTCATACAGTTTCCCAACATTACACCATACGCTCCACACTTCTCTGCTACGCCATTCAACCCTTCGTGACACGCCATCCGGTGTATCACGACTTAGTACAGAGTACACTCACGTGAACTCTCTTCCATTCACACTACAAAACCCATCACTGCGATACACGTCTCACGGTGCATCGCTACGCGACACGGAGTACGCGCTACGCGTACTTCCTTCGCTACAACACTCATCAACACGATGCACATCACACGATGCATCGCCATACCACACGGAGTACACTACATGCGTACTCCCTTCCTTCTACGACCCACATCACTACAGCGCATGTCGCGCGGCGCGTCGCTGCATTACACAGAATACGCTACACGCGTATTCTCTTCACACAACCCGCCGTATCACATCTACGGCATCCATCTCACGCCTATACTTCACAGCACAGTCCACAAAACTACAAAATCAAGCCTAACACTTCACAACCACACTTCGTTTCACAACTACGTAGCGAACTCCACAAACACTAACTACACAGTCTACAGCCAACCAAATCAACTATGTTAAACATAAATAACTAAAGATAGAGGGTTAAGACGAGAGAGATGTGATTGCTGTCGGGAAAGAATCCAAAACTGATAATTTTAGCGGGCTGTTACAAAATATGTCCTTCTATTAAATCTTAGCCCCTTAATATGGAAGGGTAAGGGGCTAACATGTGGACAGGGATGGGGGGCGGGGGAGTTTTTCCTGTCTGCCCAAGTAGGGATGGGGTGTAATAAGGGTAGCTACCCGGCCGTATAGAGTGGGTTGCAGGCCCAGTTATTATTTCATGTGTATGAAAGCTTCTAATTCCGTTGCTTATGATATTCTAATAGTCATGCTGTTTCCTTAACCTATCATTCTCTTTAATATGTCACATGTAATAACTTATCCTATCATGTGCGATACCCTCAAAGCAAAGAATGGACCATCAGGAGAAGATACAACAACAAGCCAGGCCGATAGGATCGAGATGGAAGCACATAGCATGGGAGCAAGCAAGTCTCCCCACGAAAATAAAGAGACGAAAAAGATACACCATGGCATGTACAGTTTGATGGACAAATACGAGGAAATGACCAAGAGGATAGGGACATCATCCTCGTTCAATTAGTTGCTAACCAGCACCAATCTGCCATACATCGCATAAATCATGGCAGTACCCTTGCCGTTGAAATTCAAAGTACCTGTAATAGACATATATGATGGGATCCAAAGACCCAGTGGAACGTTTAGAGATCTTCAAAACTCACATGACACTTCATGGATTTCCCGGTGAAATCGTGTGTAAGGCCTTCCCTTTGACTTTGGAGGGAATGTCTAGAGGATGGTTTGGGTTACTACAACTAGGTTCCATTGACATTTTTGAGGAATTGGGCACACAATTCTTAACCTAGTTATGACTAGTTGGAGGTGAAGGAGACTAGCAGCATACCTAATGACCTACGAAACAAAGAAAATAAAAGAGCTTGAAGGCATATTTGGCATAGTTCAATAGGAAAAGAATGAAAATCAACGACCAAGATGAAAAGATCACGTTGGCTTCTCTACTCGGGGGTTTTTGGCCGAGAAGCCCCTTTATGGTGGAGTTGGCAAGGAAAACCCCTTCCACTCTATGAGAATTCACGGATAGAGCTGACGACTTCGTCAATGTCGAGGATACGCTACTCGCCTTAACTGCTAGATCAAAATGAAAGGAGGAGCAGATGACGAAGCGAGGTTCAAAAATAGATTGAGAAGGAGGACAAAAGGATAGGAGAGGCCAACACGAAGGAAGATGAGACGCTTACATAGGATGACACAACATCAACCATGTACACTATTCTAGTGTGCATAATCAAGATAAGGCCAAAGAGGCTAGGTGTGGTGAGGATCAAGGGCAACAGGCCCAGAAGTATTGCACACACCACAATGCAAGCGGGCATAGAACTGAAGATTGCCACACACTAAAACAAAAAATTGAAGAGATAAGGGGCAATGGCAAGCTTGAGTGCATTGTTGCTCGGAACGCTACTTGATGAGTGTGCGAAAGTGCACTCTAAATACGCTATTATTGGATTATTCTATAGAATAGATTGGTTCTTTGATTATGTTTGGATTAATTATATATCTATATTGATTTAGTTCTTTGCTGCAATATCGCTCCCTTAATATATTGTCGTCGTTGAATTTTTTCAGTAGGGATAGTAATTTACGTATTTTAAAAGTAGTGAATGATTTTTCAAAGGGTTACATTTGATTTAATTTTGGTTTATAAATCTATACCTTCTGATTAGGAATTTCGGGAATTGAGTTCCTAATTAAGTTATTCAACGAATTAAGAATAATTAAAATACCGGATTTGTGCAAGGGATTCTTTACGCTCTACTGTTCGTCAAATTTGAGTACTTTTTCTATTAATCACTTTGCTTCATTTTAATTTACATTTAAAATTAATTTTTGTTCTCTATTAATCATTTAATATTTTTCTTTAGTTTCTTTGTTTCTTCTGCTATTCTTTTAATTTGTCTCCCTGTGGAATCGACACCCAAAGCTGTGCTACAACTACCGTGTTATTTTTTGGGCGTAATCACTACTCCACTACGGCGTTCGGGCGATAGGAAGTAGGAGCGCAAGCCCCAATGAAGCGAGAGCCTAAGATGAAAGGGATCACCAAAAAGAGGAAGGAGATCATAGGAACTGCGAGATTGGCATCCTAGGCAGGACACAAATTGAAAACATCCACCCTTGGGAGAGATATGAACCATCGTCGAGGGTGGCCTAACTTCCTCTAGGAGGAAAGCATTTGTTAGGTCGGCTAGGACGAGGAGATATATAGTGTGGAAAGATGGGTAAAACAACATGAAGTTAAAACAACATGTATTGCCCACCATCTATTTCGGTGATGATTATTGCAGACGAGTAGTTTACCCCCATGATGATGTGTTGGTGGTGACAATGCTGGTGGCAAACTATATCACATGAAGGATATTAATTGATAACGGGAGCTCTTTTGATGTTTTGTTTTGGGAAGCATTCGCCAAAATGGGAATTAAAGTAGACCAACTGCGCCCTGCATCGACTACGTTGAAAGGTTTCATTGGGGAAGCAGTGCAACTCATGGGCTCCATCATGCTACCACTGTCAGTAGGAGCAGATCCACACATTGCCATCGCCATGAAAACTTTCCTCGTGGTGAGGACTCGGTTAGCAGACAATGCTATTAGTCGGCCTATGTTAATGCCCTGAGAGCAATCACCTCCACATATCATCTGAAGATGAAGTTCCCCATGGAGGTGGGAATTGGCGAAGCTCATGTTGAATAGGTACTTGCTTGAGAGTGTTACATTAGGAACTCAGACAAGGAGAAGCAAAAATAAAAGTGGTTGAACAACAAGAAAATGGCACCAAGATCCCTCCTCCGCCACCAGAAATACTAATGACTGAGGTAGAAACAAAGGATGAAGATGCCATGAGGGAGGGAGAAGTGGATGAGTACTTGTTGCCCTCGATCCGACCAAACCAGAAAAAACATTGTGAAGATTTGAACCTAAATAGCGAGTAATGAAAGGCAAAAACTAAAACAACTCCTTACCAAGCACAAAGATGTCTTTGCATGTAGTCACAAAGACATTCCCATAATTGGTGATGAGGTTATAGAGCACAAATTGAACATTTACTTGGGTGCATGGACAGTCAGGTAGAAGAGAAGGAATTTTAGCTCTGAGAAGTACAAGGTGATGGTGGAAGAAGTAGACCAACTGTTGGCAGCGGGATTCATTAGAGAAACACAATATCTCGACTTGTTGTCGAACGTGGTATTGGTGATAAAGTCCAATGGGAAGTGGCGGATGTGTGTGGATGGTTTTCTTACCCCACGAATAGACCTGATTGTCGATGCAGCTGCAGAACACAAAATGTTAAGCTTCATGGACGCTTATTTAGGATACAATCAGATCGAATGGAGCAAGCTGACCAAGAGAAGATGACCTTTATAACTGATCAGGGATTATATTGCTACAAAGTCATGCCTTTTGGCCTGAAAAATGCGACGGCTACATACTAGAGATTAGTGAACATGATGTTCAAACATCAAATAGGCCGAAATATGGAAGTTTATGTGTATGATCTATAGGTGAAATTCATAAAATTTGAGAAGCATATGGAGGATTTGAGGGTAGCCTTTAGAGTATTACGCCAGTACAAGATGAAGCTCAATCCAAAAAAGTCATTTGAAGTGCAATCGGGCTAGTTTTTGGGATTCATGGTGTTGGAGAGAGGCATTGAGGCCAATCCTGAGAAGCTAAGGATTATCATTAAGATAAAGTCTCCCACGAATCTAAACGAGGTATAGAAGTTGGTGGGAAAAATAGCGAGCCTCAATAGATTCATGTCCTAGCCAATAGATAAGTGCCTCACTTTCTTCGAGGTTCTGAAAAATGCCCAAGATTGGGACTCTAAGTGTGAAGAAACTTTTCTATGATTGAAGGAGTACTTGGCACAACTGCCATTACTCAGCTAGACCAGGCAAGGGGAACCCCTTATCATTATATCTAGCTGTGACCCTAGAAGCTGTATCTGCTGTATGGTAAGGGAGGAAGGAAAGGAATAGATGCCTATGTATTACATAAGTAGAGCTCCAATGGGAGCATAAACAAGCTACCTGAAGATAGAATTGATTGCTTTCATCATTGTGATGGCTTCATAGTGTTTGTGGCCTATTTTCAGGCCCACCCATAAAAGTCATTACCTCGGCACCCTTACAGAAGGTATTACAAAGGCTTGACACCTCGGGAAGGCTACTAGTTAAGTGGTTCGTAGAATTAAGGGAGTATGACATCAGTTATGTACCTATAATTACTATTAAGGGACAAGTTCTGGCTGACTTTGTAGCAGAATTCACAAACTTCCAAGAAGAAATGCCAAAGGCTCCAACTAGGAAGTCGTGGCTGGTGTACATGGATGGATCATCTGGTCGAACAGGGGGCGGTGTAGGAGTGTACATGGTAATGGGTGACGGTATTATGACAAACCATATGAGACAGTAGAATTTCAAAGTGATAAATAACGAAGTCGAGTACGAAGCGATGCTTGCTAGGTTGGCCATAGCAGAAACCTTGGGTGGGAAAGAAGTCGAAATGAAGGCAAACTCACAAGTGGTGGTTGACCAAGTCATGAGGGAGTATCTAGCAAAAGTAGAAAAGTTAATAAAGTACCTCCATCAGGTGCAGGAAGGGTGTAGTCGCCTTCAATATTTCCAGATCAAGCAGATCCCTTGGGCTGACAACTAGAAAGCTAATCATTTAGTGTGAGCGGCCTCGGCGAAGCAGGAAGAAACTTTGCCTTGGAAAGTAAGCATCTGGGCAATCAACACACCATAGGAGCCGAGATCATGGAGGTAGGAAGGCACACCCTGGCATGGGCGGATGGAATAATCAGATATTTGGTGACTGGAAACCTCCTTACCTCCCATAAGGAAGCAAGGAAGGTCAGGAATAGGGCGCCTAATTCACTATAATAGATGTAATGTTATACAAGTGAGGATTCTCAGCGCCATTATTACTAGGATGCATATTGAAAGAACAAGTTGACTACGTCATGAAAGAGGTGCGTGCAGGAAGAAATATGTGGAAATCACTTGAGAGGGAGATCCCTCGCCGTGAAAATCTTGAGAGTAGGATACTACTGGCCAAACACCCTAAACAATGCAAGAGAATATGTAAAAAGATTTGCCCAATACCAACTACACAAGCCGGTCCTGAATAGCCCTCCAGAAGAATTGAAGGCGATAACCTCCCCTTGGCTGTTTACTTAATGGGTCATATACCTGGTTGATCCTATGCCCCCGAGCAAGGGGGGCTTTAAATTCATCATAGTCACCATAGATTACTTTACCAAGTGGGCCGAAGCTGAAGCAATGGCAATGGTGACTACCTAAAGAGTCACTAGGTTCATGTGGAAAGCAATAATATGTAGATTGGAGATACTACAAAGCATTATCTCCAACAACGAAAAATAGTTTGACTCCTACCATTACCAAAAGTGGTGTTTTGAGTTCAAGTTCAAGGTCAAATACTCATTCCTAGGCCACTCTTAAGCGAACGGGCAAGTGGAAGCAACTAATAGGACCATTATAGGAATATTAAAGAAGAAGGTAGGCGAGAAGAAAAGAACCTGGGCATTAGAACTTCCTGGAATCTTGTGGGCAAAAAGAACAACGGCGAAAAAATCAACTAACAAAACACCTTTCGCCTTGGCCTACGGAAGTGAAGCAGTGATACCAGTGGAAGTAGGGTTACCTAACCACATGAGGAAAGGTTTCGATATCGAGAGAAATGACATAAAGCTAGAAGAAAATCTTGACTTGTTGGAGGAGAAGAGAGCAAATGCAGAGGTCAGAGTGGCAGCCCACAAAAGGAAAATGGAACAATATTTTAATAAAAGGGTGAGATCGAGGTCCTTCAAGGTGGGTGACCTAATCCTAAAGGAAATAGTTGTAACTATAGCAAAAGAAGGGAAGCTTGGGCCACTATGGGGAGGGCCATACATTGTGTTAGCCAGTCATCACCCTAGAGCTTATCACCTCAAAGACACCACGGGACATTAGCTGCCCCAACCCTAGAATGTTGAGTACTTAAGAAGATACTACGTTTAACTTAAGGTGTATTAATTTCAGTAAAATAAATACATTAATTTGATTGCATAGCACCATGTTTTCTCTCATTGCCTTAGTAGCCACCTGGCTACCAATTGCCAAAGTTACGTGGCCGAGGCACCCTCCCGCTGCACCACTTGCCAGAGTTACCTAGCCAAGGCACCCTCCTGCTACACCCCTCACCAGAGTTACGTGATCGAGGTACTCTCCTGCTACACTCTTTTTGTGCACTCTCCTGCTAAACAACTCGCTAGAGTTACGCAGTAGAGGCATCCTCTTGCTACACTCTTTTTGCCAAGGTTACACGGTCAATGCACCTTCTTGCTACACCACTCGCCAGAATTATGTGGTCAAGGCACTCTCCGGCTACACTCTTTTCGCAAAGGTCACGCGGTTGAGACAATTCCCCCCAGGGGGCTCGACTACACCAATCGCCAAGATTACATGAGGCACCTTCCCACTTCATTGCAACAAGTATCTTACAAAAAAACCCGAGGGAAAAGCATCCAATCTAAAAGCATTAAAAAAAAATTAACAGAAGCCAAACACTACAAAACCAAAAACATAGCACAAAATCAATCAAAACAACAAATACATTGTTAAGATCAAGATAGTTCTTCAGAACATATACATTTTTAATCCAACATATACACATTTTTCACTAGTATCTCATCCAAACACAAAAAGAAAAAGTTTTTTCAGGAACAACGAGGAGGAGGAAAGGCAACCGACGTGGTATCTTTCCCAAAGGAATCAAAAACATGATAAGTAAAGGAATTGGCTAGATCTGCCTCGGGATGATTAAGTAGGAATTCTTGCAACTGTTTGATCCCGAGGTTGAACCCAAGACCCCAAGCTCGGTCTCAAATTAGCTAACTCGACGTTTAGCTTGGTCACCTTCGATTTAACTCGGACAACTGTTTTTTGTGGGACTCCAAGATCTAGTTCAATTGTAAGTAATGGTGATCATGTTCCTTAAGTTCTTTTTTCAGCGCCGCTAGATCCTGTTACGCCTTGGCTTTCTCACCTTGAGCCATACTTAGTCTGGTATTTGCTTCCCAGCATCCTTCTTCTGAGTTTAGTAGGAGAGCAGCATAATCAGCTTTCACCTTCTGAAGTTCCTCAACCTCTCTCCCCATTTGATTGAGGTGAGCGACCAAACTGTCCCGTTCAGCTCTCCTTTCACCTTCTTCACGTCAGTACTAGTTGGCTTCTTCTAAGGAGCTCTCCACCTTTGACCTAAGTGAATCAACCTGACTACGT
The DNA here is from genome assembly GCA_011037825.1 of Carya cathayensis. Taxonomy (NCBI): domain Eukaryota; kingdom Viridiplantae; phylum Streptophyta; class Magnoliopsida; order Fagales; family Juglandaceae; genus Carya; species Carya cathayensis. Next base: position 49,009 of record QGSO01000293.1, read on the forward strand.
AAGGAGGCAACCTCATACTCAAGTTTAAGAGAGCATGATTTAGCTCGAGATAATTCTTAAACCATTCTTTCCTTTTCAGCTTGTCTGGTGATGACAACACTATGATCATTGCCGATAAAAGATTGCATGGATTGGTTCTCCTCCTCCAACTTCAAGCGGTCCTCAAACAATGCAGCTACCAGTCAATCAACTCCCTAAGTACCCAACAAGTCAAGGGCAGGAGGGTAAGAAAAATAAGAGCTTTAAGACAAAGGAACTTACTGGTGAAAGGATGCTCCGAAGGTTATGAACAGTGGAATGAAAAGCCTCTTTTCAGTGTGAACATGAAGGCCGAGAAGAACCACCTAGGTGAGAGCCCGGTGAGTTATGAAAATTAGGGACTCTAAAAGACACACCAACAAAGCCTTTGGGGTAGTAGTGTCCTAGACAAGGATAGTCGCATAGAGGAGACAGGAGGTGGAGTACTTGTATTCACTTGAGTACATGTTCCTGATTTCTGACCAGGAGGGATCACCGCGTCATCCTCCTAAGTAGGTGATTCCCAAGAAGGACTGGTAAAAGGGTTGTCCATTAGAAAGGTCGGAGTGGGTTCACCACGCTCTGTGGGAGAGACACTAGAGGGTGAGGAAGGTATTGACACCCTACTTCCATTGATGGGGGATAGGATAGGAAAGACAAAAGGAATCTCGGGAGTGATCCTGCCTAAGACAGTTGAGGTGATAAGCGAGCTAGATACAACTATAGTGGCCCTAGCCAAAGGGCCCTCAACATCTTCAACTTGAAAAGACTCCCCAAAGCCATCTAAAGAAGGAGGAAAGCTGCTTGATACTGTACAGGGCACATTTAGGAAGTTTGGGTTTTAGATCGCAATGACGTCACCCTCATGCAATTTAAGGTCATCCTCTGGGACTGCTAGGTGCGGGGAAGTATGTGGAGCTACCTTAGAAGGGACATTAGGTAGACTTAGCCTCTATCACCAACACCAGATCAGTCCCAGCTTGGGCCATGAGCTCGTTAAAGGAGTTGGTCGTGGGTACTTGAGGGTGACTTGGGTCCTCTCCGCCACTTGCCAAAGGTGGTGGTGAGGGCCTACCTATGGTGGAATTGGATTAATCCAAAGGCTTTACTCCCAAACGATCTTTCTCCTTTTTCTTGCCCCCTGCCGTTGGCGGTGGAGCCCTCTTTAAATCACCCGACGGTGATGGTAGGGGTAAAATCCCATAGCTACGGTTTGGTTTCAGTCCAAAATCGAAACCAAATCGATAATGTTTAAACATGTCTAAAACTAACCGATGAAGGGGGAGCAAACCGGTGATATCGGTCTTGGAGTAAATATGGTCAGTTTGCCGGTGTCCTATTGGTGGTGTGTTGAGAGAGAAAATCGTGTCGCACTGCCATGTCCAAGTTCATGATGAGAGAGATATGGGAGGTGCGATGAGAGAGAGAGAGATGGGAAGTACGATGTGTGTGAGAGAGAGAGAGATGGGAGCTGGCCATGTTACGTGAGAGAGAGAGAGGAATGAGAATGTGAGGATTAAGAAAGTGAAGATAGAAATCAGATTGGGAGAAGAAGAGGGAGGGGAGAGGCCAGGGGTATTCAAACCCTAATTCCAAATGACACTGTTTGGTTTCATTTTAATTTTTTTTCCCTAAATGGTAAGTGAAATGGTGTCATTCTACAGAAGATATAATATATATATTTATTATATTGGTCGGTTCAGTGGTTTGAACTTAGTTCAAACTGGGACTGAACCGACCGACGTTGGTTTCACCAAATTCCCACCGCCTGCTGACCGGTTCTCCACCAGGTTTCAACTAGTTCCTAACGCTTGTATTCGGTTCCCATTGGTGTTGGCCAGTTCGATAAGTTCTTGTAAACCCCTAGGCAATGGGGCTCCCAAGAATTCACGATCCAGAACATGTGCCCCGCTAGACACCATAAAAAATCTATCAATATTAGAAGGGTTTAAAATGCTATCTGACTAGGTGGAATTATTGTTCTGGTCTACCCAAGATTGTACCAACTTGATGCAAGCCTCCTCTCAAGTAGAAAGAATGATCTCAAAACCATGCTCATTAGGAACTGGGGACCATGAAGCCCTAATTGTGAACTCATGATTCGCAAGCTCATAAGCAGGAAACTCCTAACCATTCCTAGATATGAAGAAAATTTTCCTTTTCCAATCCTTGGCATGGGAATATTTGCACTCGAATTGAACCAATTTCTTGTGAGCCCCCTAAAGCTACAAAGATTCCCTTCCAAGCTTTTGAAATCGTGCAGAGAAAGAAAATCACGAGCCATGAGGTTAGGTTAGTTATCACCTGAGGGCTACAACACGTGCCGCCAGAGAACATAGCAGGCCATTAGAATTTGCCAAGCATTAGGAGCAAGTTGAGCTAGAGCCAAACCCATGACGTCTAACACATCACGAACGTGTAGTACAAAGGGCAAACAAAGCCCCATCACGAACATAGCTAAGTACAAGGTAACAAAAGCTGCCATACCTTTCATTTTGACAGCCCCACGATTTGGTTAGGCAAACTCAAAACCACCGAGTTTGGGATGTTGAAGCTATACCTCGTGGAGTCCAATATGTGAAGGTAGACGGTGGAGGGCCATCGATGACCCTAAAAAATTGAGTGAGGAGCAGACCCCCCCTCCAGCAGTAGGGTTAACAATTGCCTCTTCCGAGTGAGGAGGGTTTCGGGGTCGTGAAGAATCGGTTCCATGGGATGAGGACAAAGGGTTACCTTTAGAGAAAGCCATGGATTCAAAAGGGAGATTGAGAGACAATGCAGGGAGAAAAAGGAGAGGAGAGTACCAATGATAAATAAATGGAAAAAGGGGATGCTTGAAAATGATAAATAATCGTAACAGTTAAGTGGGATATATGTAAGGGCGCGAAGGTGAAGTGGCGTCCTGACAATGGGGCCTAAAATGATGAAAAACCCAAACAACAAAGCAATGCCATGATTACAAGTCCCATCATACTGTGCATGATGAGCTTTTGTAGGGTAACTAGAAGGGGTTTAATCCTCTTCTGAGGGCCTGTTGGGTTGTATCATGGGCTTGGGCCATGGCACAACCCGATAACCTAGTTAATCTAAGACCTAGTCCACTCAAATATAATAGCTAGCATCGAAGGAACTTATTACAAGTCTCATCATATTGTGAGTGGTAACTGGAAGGGATTTAATCCTCTTTCGAGGATGATGTGAACCCTAATCGACTCGCTTTGAGACCCAACAACAATATTGGAAAAACAACCTAGGAAAGCCAAACTCAAGTCTATGGATGGAGAATTTAGACCCGTTGAGAACTCGTTTCAAGAACCTAAATTATATTAAAATCTAGACTCGTTTCAATAAGCCATTTTAATGAAATAAATAAGTCCATGGCCCTCAATAACAATAGGCCCAAGTTGTGTCTTCCATAGCTTAGATCAAGTTGATCAAAACTGGTTCTCCTTCTTTCAAGCCCATCATGAGTGTTGGGCTCTTGCTAGCTTCTTCTCAATTGGATTGCACCAATTCTTGCATTGCTCCCTTGACCTTCGTGGCTCTTAATTTTGTAATTGATCCTTAAGACTTGGTCCGCCTTGGGGCCCATCATTCCCCCTCTCCTCAAAAGGATTCGACCTCGAATCTTCACCTGGATCAAACGGAAAAAGATCAGTAACATTGAAAATAGCAAACACATGATACTTACCTGGAAGATCTACTAGATATGAAGAAGTATCATTAATTTTATCAAGAATTTGGAAATGTCCATCCAAGCTATTTCTGTCATCAACAGGTAAATGCATTAAACCAAAAGCATGGTCTTCTTATATGCAAACTCTAATAATGATAAATGATACTCTCGCAGATGTTCATGCAACAATTCAATATATGGAAAATGATACTCCCACAAACGTTCATGAAACACATCTAAAGCCTTCCTTACACCAAAATGACCACTCCAATTATATGCGACCTTAATGAATGGCAAACCATACTCCCAAAAGTATTCCTGCAATACACCTAAATTCTTCTTTACACCAAAATGACAACTCAGATTATATGCAACCTCAATGAATGCTAAATAATATTCCCACAAGCGTTCATACAACACATCGATAAATGGCAAATGATACTGCCACAAATGTTCATGCAACACGTCAATAAATGGCAAATGATACACCCAAAGGTGTTCATGTAACAGATAAAAAATCTTCAGCACACCCAGATTACCCAACAAACTACTTCCATGTCTATCACACACAAGCAATTCACAAATAAAACTAGTAGGCACACAAAGTTTATTCTCTCCAAACAAATACCAATCTAGTCTATAGCACTTACGAAACGATGTTTTCTCACGTACTCCATACACACTGGCAAAGTCATCATCATTAGCATGCAATTTCTTGTCATATTCAAATCTCAATAACTTTGCATTTAAAATAACGATACGATCATACCTTCTTGCTAATGCACAAGTCACAAAAGTTTCCTTACCATGTGTGTACTTGATTACAAGAGGAAAAATCTCAATACATTCCTCCCACTTGGCATGCATTCTAGTCAACTTACCTTGTCCTTTCAAGTGTATCAAGGACACATGTTCTTCAAAGAAAGGTCGGGTAGGGATTATCGCACCTGACGCAAAATCAATGTATTGCTTTATCTCTCTAATAGGTGGCAATCCACTAAACACACCGTTAGGAATCATGACCTTATATCCCTGCAACAAAGAAACAATAATACTAGGCAAAGGTACGTCAAGTTCGTTAGTATTAAAACTTGCCTTAGCAAAAAAACTCATTTTTCTTTTTGTTTTCCTCTCATTTTCTGCATTATCTCTTCTCTTTTCACTCTCTCTTTTCCTTTCACTCTCTCTTTTTTCTTCAGTCTCTTTATTCTTTTCACTCTCTTTTTTCTTTTCACTTTTTTTTTTCCTTTTCACTCTCTATTTTCTTTTCACTCTCTGTTTTTTCTTCACTCTCTTCATTCTTTTCACTCTCTCCTTCTCTTGAGGTTTTGGCCTCACTATTTTTTTCTTCCTCAATCTCATTCCCACTCTTTCTTTTTCGCTCAACTTCACTTTTACTCTTTTTTTTTTTATCAATCTCATTTTCTCTCTTTCTTTGTAGATCAACCTTAGTTTCACTCTTTCTTTTCTTCTGATCAATCTCACTTTCTCTTTTTCTTTTTTGATCAACCTCACTTTTCAACTTCAGTTAGTCCTCATGGACCTGTGTTGGAGTTAAAGGAGCACGTTTGATTGTTTTTCCATCATTTTCAAAACTGTACATGTTCCTGAATCCATCATAAATCACTCTCCTATCACACTGTCATGGCCTCCCCAACAAAATATGACCAGCATGCATAGGCACTACATCACAAAGCACCACATCTTTGTACTTTCTAATTGAACAAGATACAAGCACTTGCTTATTTACTCTAACCTCCCCACAATCACTCAACCACTGCAACTTGTATGGTCTAGGGTGTTTCAAGGTAGGTAAATTCAATTTCTCAACTAAAGTAGTGCTAGCCACATTAGTACAACTTCCCCATCAATGATCATACTACATACCTTGTTGTTGATGTGGCATCTAGTATGAAAAATGTTCTCTCTCTGCAGCTCTGTATCATCCATATTAAATTCTATATTGGGAGCATGCCTAACAACAAGAGACTCGCCATACTCTTCATTTTTATCGTATCCATTCTTAATACTAGGTTCACGTCTCCTCCTATCTCTCCCACTTTGCAAATCTCTAATCAATGCACCTTGTTGTTCCATCTTATCCCTCACTTTCCCAAACTTTAAATTTAACCTTTCAAACTTTTGTTGCATGGACTGCAACAAAAGGAATGAATTGTTTGCCACCCCCATCGGCGTTAAGTGACTATTATGAGACATATTACATGTTCCACAAAAAAGAATGTTAGTAAAAAAAGACCTCACACGCTCCCTTACGTGTTTACACTCGAATAATGGCACTCTACTCGTGTATCACACTCTTAATTGGCTTTTCCCCGATAATGATCTCACACTCTCTTGCCTTTTACCTCAAGAGCTTTCCCACTCAAGTTCTTTAAGAACTAATTGAACTCAATCAAGATAATACAACCTTGTTTTGTTCCAACTAGTAATTAGGTCCAAGAAACAAGAATAAGAGAAAACACAAAAGGAATAAAATGACCCGAGACTCAAGGAATTTATATGCTGGAAAGAGTAATTACAAAACAAGGTACCAACTAGCAAGATGTATTCAGCCCTTTTAAAGATAAGGCTCAATCAATGACAAAGCACTCAATTTCATATGGCAAAGTATTTCATACCCAAAATCCTTCTCTCCTTTTTTTTTTTTTGATTTTTTTTTTCGAATTTTCTTTTCTTTTCTTTTCTTTTCCTTTCCTTTCTTTTCTTTTCTCTTCTTTTCTCAACAATTCAACTACAAACAGAAATATCCAATTGTGATAATCAAAACAATTGAATTTAAACACATAAAAATTGACAAGGAAATAGAAGGGAATGAATGAAACCCTAGACATTTCAAACCCTAGATGGTGCAAATTTTGGCAGCCCTAGAAAAATGAATTTCTGTGCTTTTTTTTTTGGCAAACCCTAGAACATTGAAGCCCTAGAATTTATGATGCAATAAATAAAAGATAGAATCAAACCTGATTGGAAATCTTGCTCTGAATACCAAATGATGTGAACCCCAATCGACTCGCTTTGAGACCCAACAACAATATTGAAAAAACAACCCAGAAAAGCCAAACTCAAGTTTATGGATCGAGAATTTAGACCCGTTGAGAACTCGTTTCAAGAACCTAGATTATATTAAAATCTAGACCCGTTGAAATCTCATCTCAAGAACCCAAATTACAAGGAGGAACACCACAAAGGTTGTGATTTACCTTTGATAAGTTCAAGAGTTCAATCAAGAACAAGAGGAGAAAACTCACTCACGATTAAAATTCAGAATAAAATGTTTTTTTTTCTCAAGTGAAGTGGTTTAAATAAACAATTCCCAAAACCCTAAAGGAATAGTGCTGCGGGTACTGTAGCGTGAACAGTGCCGCATTACAGTAACTTCTAAAACCCTAATTTGTAAAATAATAACTTTCCAAATAAGCGCTTGGCCAAAATACAAGGCCTTCGCAAAAGCCCTAGTTCAATAGAAATAAGACGTGTGGGCTGGACATCCCCAAAGCCCAATTATTTTATATTAATTCCTATGACTCATAAAATAAACCATTTTAATGAAATAAATAAGTCCATGGCCTTTAATAACAATAGGCCCAAGTCGTGTCGTCCATAGCTTAGATCAAGTGGATCAAAACTGGTTCTCCTTCTTTCAAGCCCATCGTGAGTGTTGGGTTCTTGCTAGCTTCATCCCAATTGGATTGCACCAATTCTTGCATTGCTCTCTTGATCTTCGTGACTCTTAATCTTGTAATTGATCCTTAAGACTTGGTCCGCCTTGAGGCCCATTAGAGAATCTACTTGGTGGTATCATGGGCTTGGGCCACAGCACAACCTGATAACCTAATTAATCCTTGGCTTAGTCCACTCTAAGCATAAACTAGCTAGCACTTCAGGGAAAACCACCCGAGAACTTCAGGAAAAGAGCTATTTGCTTATTCAAGATAGGCTAAGCCCCAATGTCATGAAGGCTTGAATTTCAAATAATGGGTGAGATAGCTATCACATAACAACATGAAGCATCGTGAGCTTCATTTATATCATCCATGTATGACCATGAGGCCAATTTGAATGAAATTCAAAAGAGATCTTCATTATCTTTTCTGAGTTAGGCATCCAAGGCATTCTCTCAAACCCCCAAGCCTTATTCCTCTTTGGTTGCAGATAATCGTGTGTGCCAAGTTGCGAGTCACATCCAAACTAGTATACTTATCAATCACAATTTTTTTGTAACTTTAATATTGATCAATCTAGGATTCTTCACTTAAATGTGGAGATAGAAACCCGAATTCTTAGACTATTCACGTTGTAATCAAATATTCGGGATTAGGTTTATATTCACCTTGCCATAACTTGAGTTTATTGTACAGTCTTTTTTATGTGTGTCTTTTACTAAACTTTTTAAATGTTCTTTATTTTCTTTTTCATGATGAATATTTTATAGTCTTTTTTTAGACTTATTGTTTGTAATATAAACTTTTACAATGTTGATGCAATTTTCCGGTATGACTGAAGCCCAACAATACGGTGTTAGATGCCCATCCATGAAATAAATAATAGAAAAAGCTTATGAATTATAAATAAAGAGAAAGACACAGAAATTTACATGGTTCAGCATAAAAGCCTACGTCCAAGGGTTGTTTTGGGGTGAAATCCACTATGCTTGATGATCGTACAATGTCTCATGGATTCACATTTCTCCTAGTACAACAAAGGAAATTAGGGTTTATGGAGGTTGAAGAAGACACATTCCTCCTGGACAGAGAAAATCTAAAGGGTCTTTGTATGTAGAGAAGTCTATAGAAAGTCTATGGAGATTCCCTCCTCTTATAGAGGCCTTTTTCTTTTTTTCGGAGTATTTGAGTCATAATTACCTTTAAGGTTGGCAATATGTGACATGACCCGTGAATCTAATATGAACACTGATGTGAACCCCAATCGACTCGCTTTGAGACCCAACAACAATATTGGAAAAATAACTTAGGAAAGCCAAACTCAAGTCTATGGATGGAGAATTTAGACCCGTTGAGAACTCGTTTCAAGAATCTAGATTATATTAAAATCTAGACCCGTTGAAATCCCGTCTCAAGAACCCAAATTACAAGAAGAAACACCACAAAGGTTGTGATTTACCTTTGATAAGTTCAAGAATTCAATTATGAACAAGAGGAGAAAACTCACTCACAATTAAAATTCAGAATAATTGTCTTCTTTTTTCAAATGAGGCTACAAGTAGTTTAAATAAACAATATCCAAAACCCTAAAGAAATAGTGCCGGGAGTACTGTAGCGTGAACAGTAACTTCTAAAACCTTAGTTTATAAAATAATAACATTCCAAATAAGCCCTTGGCCAAAATATAGTCCTTTCCGAAAGCCCTAGTTCAATAGAAATAAGACGTGTGGGCTGGACATCCCAAAAGTCCAATTATTCTATATTAATTCCTATGACTAATAAAATAAGCCATTTTAATGAAATAAATAAGTCCATGGCCTTCAATAATAATAGGCCCAAGTCGTGTGTCTTCCATAGCTTAGATCAAGTAGATCAAAACTGGTTCTCATTCTTTCAAGCCCATCATGAGTGTTGGGCTCTTGCTAGTTTCATCCCAATTGGATTGCACCAATTCTTGCATTGCTCCCTTGATCTTCGTGGCTCTTAATCTTGTAATGGATCCTTAAGACTTGGTTCGCCTTGGGGCCCATCGTTCCCCCTCTCCTCAAAAGGATTCGACCTCGAATCTCCACTTGGATAAAAGGGAAATAGATCAGTAACATTGAAAATAGCAAGCACATGATACTTACCTGGAAGATCCACTAGATATGAAGTATCATTAATTTTATCAAGAACTTGGAAATGTCCATCCAAGCTACTTCTGTCATCAACAGGTAAGAGCATTAAATCAAAAGGAATGAGTGGATTAAAACCATATGCAATTTCAAGATGAGAATAAAAAATGGTTGTATGCATGGTCCTATTATATGCAAACTCTAACAAGGGCAAACGATACTCCCACAAACATTCATGCAATAAGTCAATGAAAGGCAAATAATACTCCCATAAACGTTCATTAATCACATCTAAAATCTTCCTTACACCACAATGATAATTCTGATTATATGCAATCTCAAAGAATGGCAAATAATATTTCCACAAACGTTCATATAACCAGTTAATGAATGAAAAATGATACTGCCACAAACGTTCATGCCACACATCAATAAATGGCAAATGATACTCTCGCAAACGTTCATGCAACAATTCAATGAATGGAAAATGATACTCCTACAAACGTTCATGAAACACATCTAAAGTTTTCTTTACACCAAAATGACCACTCCAATTATACGTGACCTCAATGAATGGCAAATAATATTCCCACAAAGATTCATACGACACGTCAATGAATGGCAAATGATACTGTCACAAACGTTCATGCAACATGTTAATAAATGGCAAATGATATTTCCACAAATGTTCATGCAATGAGTCAATAGACGGCAAATGATACTCCCACAAATGATTATGCATTACGTCTAAAATTTTTTTACACCAAAATGATCCATCAAACCACATCTATGCACAAGCAAATCATGAATAAGACTAGTAGGCTCATAAAATCTATTCTCTTTGAATAAATACCAATCTAGTCTATAGCACTTACCAAACGATGCTTTCTCACATACTCCATACACACTAGCAAAGTCATCATCGTTAGCATGCAATTTATTATCATATTCAAATCTCAATAGCTTTGCATCTAAAATGAAGACAATGACATATCGTCTTGATAATGCATTAATCACAAGATTTTCCTTACCATGTTTGTATTTGATTTCATGAAAAAAAGACTCAATACATTCCTCCCATTTAGCATGCATTCTAGTCAACAACTTACCTTGTCCCTTCAAGTGTATTGAGGACACATGTTCTTGAAAGAAAGGTCGCGTAGGGATTGTCACACCTGGCACAATGTTAATGTAATGCTCCATCTTTCTAATACGTGGCAACCCACTAAACACACTGCTAGGAATCATGACCTCATATCCCTGCAACAAAGAAACACCGCTAGGAATCATATCCCTGCAACAAAGAAACACCGCTAGGAATCATGACCTCATATCCCTGCAACAAAGAAACAACAATACTAGGCAAAGGTACGTCAAGTTTGCTAGTATTAAAACTTGCCTTATCATAAAAACTCACTTCTCTCTTTGTTTTTCTCTCACTTTCTTCATTCTCCTCTTTCTTTTCACTCTCTTTTTTGACATCTTTTCTTGAACTATTGGCCTCACAATTGTTTTTCAACTTATTCTCTCTTTTTCTTGAGGTTTCAGCCTCACCCTCATTTCTTTTCTCTCTCATTTTTCTCTCACTCTCATTTTCAGTCTCACTATTTTTTTCTTCCTTAATCTCATTCCCACTCTTTCTTTTTCACTCAACCTCACTTTTACACTCTTTTTTTTTTTTTTTATCAATCTCATTTTCTCTCTTTCTTTGTTGATCAACCTCAGTTTCATTCTTTCTTTTCTGATCAATCTCACTTTCTCTTTTTCTTTTTTGATCAACCTCACTTTTTAACTTCAGTTGGTCCTCATGGACCTGTGTTGGAGTTAAAGGAGCAAGTTTGATTATTTTTCCATCCTTTTCAAAACTGTATATGTTCCTGAACCTATCATAGATTACTCTCCTATCACACTGCCATGACCTCCCCAACAAAATATGGCCAGCATGCATAAGCACTAAATCACAAAGTACCTCGTCCTTGTACCTCCGAATTGAAAAAGAAACTAACACTTGCTTATTTACCCTAATCTCCCCACAATCATTCAACCACTGTAACTTGTATGGTCTAGGGTGTTTCAAAGTAGGTAAATTCAGTTTTTCAACTAAAGTAGTGCTAGCCACATTAATACAACTCCCTCCATCGATAATCATACTACATACCTTATTGTTGATGTGGCATCTAGTATGAAAAATGTTCTCTCTTTGCTGCTTTGTATCATCCATCATACTTTGTGTATTGAGAGCACGCCTGACAACAAGAGATCCACCATACTCCTCATTCTTATACTCATATTCACTACTAGGCTCACGTCTACTCCTATCTCTCCCACTTTGTAAATTTCTAATCAATGCACATTGTCGTTCCATCTTATCCCTCATTTCTCCCAACTTCAAATTTAACCTTTCAAACTTTTGTTGCATGGACTGCAACACAAAAAATGAGTTATCTACCATCCCCTTTAGTGTTAAGTCACTATTATGAGACATAGTACATGCTGCACAAAAAAGAATGTTAGTGAAAAAAAAATCTCACACGCTCCCTTACGTGTTTACACTCGAATAATGACACTCCACACTCGTGTATCACACTCTTAATTGACTTTTTCCCGATAATGATCTCACTCTCTTGCCTTTTACCTCAAGAGTTTTCCCACTCAAGTTCTTTAAGAACTAATTGAACTTAATCAAGGCAATACAACCTTTTTTTGTTCCAACTAGTAATTAGGTCCAAGAAACAAGAACAAGAGAAAACATGGAAGGAATAAAATGACCCGAGACTCAAGGAATTTATACGCTGGAAAGAGTAATTACGAAACAAGGTACCAACTAGAAAGATGTATTCAGCCTCTTTAAAGATAAGGCTCAATCATTGACAAAGCACTCAATTTCATATAGCAAAGTATTTCATACCCAAAATCCTTCTCTCCTTTTTTTTTTGAATTTTTTTTTGAATTTTCTTTTCTTTTCTCTTCTTTTCTTTTCTTTTCTTTTCCTTTCCTTTCTTTTTCTTTTCTTTTCTCTTCTTTTCTCAACAATTCAACCACAAGCAGAAATATCCAATTGTGATAATCAAACAATTGAATTCAAACACATAAAAATTGACAAGAAATAGAAGGGAATGAAACCCTAGATGGTGCAAATTTTTGGCAGCCCTAGAAAAACGAATTTCTGTATTTTTTTTTTGGCGACCCTAGAATATTGAAGTCCTAGAATTTATGATGCAATAAATAAAAGATAGAATCAAACCTGATTAGAAATCTTTCTCTGAATACCAAATGATGTGAACCCCAGATTTGAGACTCAACAACAATATTGGAAAAACAACCCAGGAAAGCCAAATTCAAGTCTATGGATGGAGAATTTAGACCCATTGAGAACTCGTTTCAAGAACCTAAATTATATTAAAATCTAGACCCGTTGAAATCCCGTCTCAAGAACCCAAATTACAAGGAGGAACGCCACAAAGGTTGTGATTTACTTTTGATAAGTTCAAGAGTTCAATCAAGAACAAGAGGAGAAAACTCACTCACAATTAAAATTCAGAATAAATGTCTTCTTTTTTCAAATAAGGCTATAAGTGGTTTAAATAAACAATTCCCAAAACCTTAAAGGAACAGTGCCACGCTAGAGTAACTTCTAAAACTCTAGTTTGTAAAATAATAACTTTCCAAATAAGCCCTTGGCCAAAATACAAGGCCTTCCCAAAAACCCTAGTTCAATAGAAATAAGACGTGTGGGCTGGACATCCCCAAAGCCCAATTATTCTAGATTAATTCCCATGACTAATAAAATAAGCCATTTTAATGAAATTAATAAGTCCATGGCCTTCAATAATAATAGGCCCAAGTCGTGTGTCTTCCATAGCTTAGATCAAGTAGATCAAAACTGGTTCTCTTTCTTTCAAGCCCATCATGAGTGTTGGGCTCTTGCTAGCTTCATCTCAGCTGGATTGCACCAATTCTTGCATTGTTCCCTTAATTTTCGTGGCTTTTAATCTTGTAATTGATCCTTAAGACTTGGTCCGCCTTGGGGCCCATCAAACCCGACACGAAATTAGGGGGTTTGGGTTTGATTTGAATAAATTTGATTCAAAATGGATTGACTCGTTAAGACACGACTAATAAACTGATCACCCCGCTTAACTTGAAATCAATCCACAATAACCTGTTTAAATTTTATTTCAAAATTATAATTTTAGTATTATTGGGTTGTAATAATGGTATTTCTCAATATGTCTATATTTTTATTGTTGGAATTGTAATTTTGGATCTGTGCTCATATTTGTTATTATTGGATTTGTAATATTAGTGTTAGTATATGTTAAAGTTTAAAAAACATTGATATTTGTTTGTTAGTAGGTAGTTTTATTATTAATTTTTTAAATATTGTGGCTACTAATAAATATAGATTTTAACTTTTATGTGAAGTTACGTTAATTAGGTCAAATGAGTTATGCGGATTAGTTCAACCCATTTAAGTAAAACAAATTGAAATAAGTCGTATTGTATTGATCAATTTCTAATTAATTATTAAACTGGTCAAAATGGGTAATATGACATGACTTGTTATCTAAATAAGTCATGTTAGGGTTTGAAGGTTTGACCCATTTAACTTAACAGGTGAGTTTGAGTTGATCCATATAGTTGAATATCTATGACTTAACACGACACGAACATGGAATGCCACCCCTACTTACCTTATGTTGTTTTCACCTTTTACTTGTCTGAGTCAACTTACCTTCTCTCTTCAAGGTGATAGACTCACAATGGGCTAGACCCAGTTCATTTTATATCCAATAGATACCTGCAATTTTTAAGTTCAATTTGTTCAACAAGAATGCCTTGGAAATCTTCAATTCAACCATGAGAGATTTAGTCTATAAAAAGTATAGAAAAATAAGTTTTGGGAACTTGTCCATAGTTTTTTGTTGTCGCAAAATATAATGAAGATCACTGAGGGTGGAGCTCGAGGAGAAGTTGCAAAATTCAAAGTAAGGGCCTTCGAGGATGGGCCTATAAGAAGTTTGTTTGTGTGAGTTTTTGCCTAATAATTGAGTGTACTAATAATCGTGTGTAATTGTTTATTGTTAGCAAAGAGCGCATATTTTGTACTTAATAATCATTTTTGTTTTCGTTTGCGCTAATGGATTTCTTACCCTTTTGAGGCAATTTTGCATTGGTGTTAGCGTTAGGTCTTGTTTGTTGTAACCTGCACTTAAGTGGTTAGGGTACCCGTCAACCCCTTGGGTGCATCTTAGGCTGTTGCCGAGCTCGTCAACTCGTTCTTGAATGCAACTTACACAAGGCCATTATGGAGCTCAAGTGCTCGTTTATGAAGGTAACCTTGAGCAATGGTTTTGGCGAGACTGTTAGCCTCGATCACATGTGTGTTGCTAACACTCGACTTTGTAAGTGAACAATATATTTTCTCAACCACGCTGCTGTGGCGAGAGACGTGATTGATCTCATTGCTGAGGTGAAGGCGTAGTACGCCTTGTTTATGTGGTAGGAGGTTCGAGTATTTGACTCTAGGACAACTATTCTGTGAAGTTTTCATAAAAAACCAACTAGTTAGTGTAATCCAAATTATATGTTTGACACTTGTAAACTTGGACCAAGTGGCATGATTTCCGATAGGAATTCTGTTTCTGTAGTGCTCAGGTGAGGCTCAAGGTGCCTAGGTAAGGCTTAAGAGTGGCACAATCATTTTGTTGCTTGGGCAAGCATTGTCATTGCTTAGGAAAAGTGTTGTAGGTCCGGAAGAGTGTTATTGCTCAGGGGGAGCATTGGTGATTCGAGTGAGCGTCATTACTAGGTGTGTGCCTATATTTTGTTAAAGATAAGGAGTTGAGGTGCTTAAGTGCTACTTTAGGGTGACCCTATAGCTGGTATTCTAGGGTAGGTGGAAGGTTTATGAGTTTTTTGTCTAGTGGGGGCTGATGACCATTGTGCATCTTCTTTTTCTTTTTGTTCTCCTTAGGGCTCTTGTTTGAGATGTGGATTGTTTGAGCTTGCTTTTAGTTAAGACCAATGAGCAAAGTGCATTCTTTCTTATTCATCCATTCGTGTTCTCATGGAATCTTGAGGATTTTTTTGGGGAAAACCTCCAATAAACAAAATCTGAATAAAATTCAAGTAGTGAGTTCGAGAGAGGCAAACAAGAGCTCTTTAGTTGTTGCTTCCAATTTTTGCTTGATTGATATTGTTCGCTACTAATCAAGTTTTTCATGGTAAAAGTTGCTTGCCCTTGAGTATTTTTTGTTGTGACGGAGATTGTCCATCTTTGAGTGGCTATTTGTTTTCCTTGCACGGGGACTTCCTGTGTAGCCCTGAGCGCCTATGCATTGTTGATGAAGAGATAGACAAGCAAAGCACACCACTTATCCATTTGTCCATCTCTGTCTTGCCATATGTTCATTTTTTGGGAGTCTTGTGGAGGCCTAAGGAGTTTTTATAGGGAGAACATCCAAAAACCACATTTGATAGCACAAAAAATTAAATATTAAGGTCTAGAGAAGCAAACTCGAGCTATTTGGCAACTCCTTTAAATTTTCCATTTTATCTATGGTGGAAAGTGGTTGTCGAAGAGCTATTCATGTGTTTTTTTGGTTGTTCTAGCTTCTATTGGGCTTGGCATTTTCTCCTAAAATTGATTCTCTCAGGCGAGCACATGGTCGTTTAGTGCAGTCTTCCACCTTAGCTCCCATTATGTGGTGACTCAAAGGATCATACATGGTTGGCGTATACTAGTTCGCATTTTTCCTATCCTTCACATTACTTTCACCATTGTCATTCTTTTTTTCTTTTTAGCCGAGCAACATGCACACAGTAACAAAATTCACCTGGAATTTCCTAAGGATGGTCTACAAAAAGCACTGACTTCTTTCTTCTCATGTGTATTCTCAATGGATTCTGAGTATGCATGTGTGGGCTTGCTGGGTGTCAAATGGTTGTGTGTCATCTCTTGCTTTCCCTTCACTGCTTCAAAGAAAAGGGAGATGGTTGAAGCACATCGCACGACCTACAGTGGATTGGTCTATGCAAAAGGCAGTGGTGCACATAGCTCATCGAGATGATAAGGACCCAACCTACAAAAACATGAAGAGAAGTGGTGGCAAGCAAAGGTGGTGGGCAAAACCAGTGGGCCTGAAGGGGCAAGGTATATGAATATACGACATGTGCTTTATTTGACTTTGGTGCAATGAGGCTTTCACGTCAATGGCATTTGCATGAATGTGTAACCTATCGACAGAATCAATACCTTAAACAATAGTAGTTACGATTCTTAATGGAAGTCTTGTACCTAAGTCATTAGGAATTTCCCTCTAATTCTAGAAGGAAGAATTATGAAAGCAGGACTTGCTATCTTCAATCACTTGGGGTTTGATATGATATTAGGAATGAACTAGTTATCCAAACACTATGCCAAGATAGAGTGCCGGAGGAAAGAGGTTGTGTTCAACTCACCCGAAGTTGGCAGGATCCGGTATTTTCAAAAATAAAATTATGGTCAGGATACCATCAGCTTAAGATTAGGGAGTAGGATATCCCTAATACGGTGTTTCAAATGAGATACAGGTACTACGAGTTCTTAGTAATGCCATTTGGACTGATCAATGCTCCTGCTGCATTCATGGATATGATGAACAGAGTATCTAGACCCTATCTAGATAGCTTTGTTGTTATTTTCATTGACAACATATTGATCTACTCTAGAAGTGATGAGAAGCATAAGCAACATTTCAACTTAGTGCTAAAAAGATTGAAGGAACATAGGTTGTATGCCAAGTGTGAATATTGGCTTAAGGGAGTGAAATTTTTAGGGCAGGTGATTTCAAGTAAAGGAGTAATCAAAGCGGTAGTGAATTGGCAACATCTTACACATGTACATGAGGTCCGGAGTTTCTTAGAACTAGCCGGTTACTACCGAAGGTTTGTAGAGGCTTTCTCTAAACTATCAAGACCGCTCACTGCCCTAACTAAGATGAATGCCAAGAATGTCTAGACGGAGAGATGTGAGCAAAGTTTTTTGGAGCTCAAGAAAAGGCTAACAACCTCACTAGTTTTAATACTGCTGAAATCACATAAGGCTTATGTGGTATACAACGACGCATCTAAAATCAAGACTTGGGTGCGTGCTTATGCAAGATGAACGTGTTGTCACCTACACTTCCCTACAATTGAAGAACCATGAGTAGAATTACCCCACCCACGACTTAGAGTTAGTTGCCATAATTTTTTCTCTAAAGATCTGGAGGCATTACTTATATGGTGAGACTTGCAAAGTATTCATGGACCATAAGAGTCTCAAGCATTCATGGACCACAGACCTTTTGAATAACTTGCATAATTTTCTCGAAACTATTTCCTTCATAATTTTAGATCTGAATTTTTGTCTTTTATACTTGTTTTGCATAACTCTTAGACAACACTTGAAGTTTAGAACTAACCCAACCTATGTCACTTGAGGCTAAGGCATGTCAAAGCCACCCCAACCCACTATGGTGCAAAACCAAGTAACCCACACGACAAGCCACCAAAACCAACGCCCCTTCCACCAGTTTTTCAAGTAGGTTTCTGTACCATTCAAACCTCATGATTTTACTTAGAAGCAGACCTAAGATCTGGCCAAAAACAATTCCATAAGCCAAGCCAAAATCACAACTATTTCACCTAGGAATTGAAGTTTTGTCCCTACTGAGTACCCTTTCTTCTTCAAGGATTTTCTGCACAAAAATCAGCCAACCCCTCACGCCAACACCTCTACATTTCACCCTTAGGAAGTGATTAAAAACACTCAATTTTATGTTTGACCAGTCCCCTTCCACGAGCATTAAAACCGATTGGCAAATGGGATGGTGATGATCACCTTGACCGAAACCCATGTGCATCCAAACCACCTTTCTTCATTTTCTGCTCACACCCAATCAAGTGACCACCACTTACACCTCTTTATCCACCTGAGAAATCTACTCAATGGTGATGATTATGCCTTCAAATCAAACCAAGAGGATGAGACAAGAGAGGGATCAAAACGGGATAGCTTTGAAGAATAAAAAACCGTCGACATCACTAGCTTTCTTTGTGAATTTTGTTTCAAATTTCCGGATACTCAGCCCCTACACCTATGGACATCTTCTAACACTTTTCCATGTGGTAATTATGAAGCTTTAGGCTACTATTCAAATGACCAAGCCATGACACAACTGAAATTTTGCACTCAATACTCCACAGCCCACATCCACCACTCACAACCCTCACCCTTCAGCCAAGCCATGCCCCTCCTTGCCTCTCACCCCTCTATTGAGTCCTATAAATACCCCCCTTCACCCTTCAATTCATCACACACCTCCCTCAAACATTCTCTTAGTGTTCTTGAGAGCAAAATACTCCTAATGTGATAGAAGTGTGAAACTGAGTGGGTGAAGAGTGAATTCTTGGAGTGAGTTGATTTTTGAAGCATCAAAGCGAAAATTTGGTGAGCAATCCTACCATATGTTTTTGTTGGGTGTTAGAATGATAGGTTAGACTTTGAATTATGGTATGCGAATGCGGATTTGATTGAGTTTATATGAGGTTTAACTTGGAGACATGCAATTCGGTTAAGATTTGGAGTTGTTCTTGAATTAATTGTTTTGGGATGAAATTTTAGCCATGAAATATCTTGATATGATCTTAAAAGTTTTAATAATCTCTTGAATGATTGATTGGAGGTTTAAATTTGAGGAAAACAGCATGTCATAATAGGTTTATAAATCAATATTTTGTGTTGACCATCAGCATGTTTTGGGTTACACTTGGTTAAAGCTTATCTTGAAAAATCTTGGCTAGGTTTCAAAATCATGAGTGTTTAGCATCTAGAAAATTATTTTTTATCAAGATGAGATTTAGAATGCGTGATTCATTTAGGTTTTAAATCTCACATTGACAATGAGAAGCTAGAAATATCATGCATACACACGGTTTGAAGGTTTTATGATGATTTGGTGTTAACCAATGCATAATTGTTGGGATAAAATTGTGTGACATGAATCTAAGTGATAAAAATATTCCCAAGATCATATTTATGGTTTTCTACTTGATAAAACCTAATCACATAAGGATCCATAAGAGGTTATAGGCTTGAAATCACAGAAAGGCCCCCAAATCCATGCCACGGGTTGGAAGAATTTGGCATAGTAGTTGATTGATTCTTGTAGTTCTAAGGTCATATATGGACTTAGAACATGGTAAATACAAGGTTTGTGAAATTTGGTGAAATTTGGGTCCAAATGTAAATAGTGAAGTTTAGGGCCTAAGTGGCAATTTTGGAAAACATAGGGGCAATTTTGTAAATATCATGTTTGAACTCTTTTGATCATGAACATCTTCCTTAGTTTACAATTTCTAACTTAGAATGCCTTTTATTACAACCACACTAAATTCCTTAAATACTTGAAGAGTTTGTAAATTAGCTTCTAACTTACTCTTAGATAATTTATGATTGTTATATAAATGCCACATTCATATTATAAATTTCATTTTGAGTATGAAACATGATATGATACATCATTGAGTATTTGATTAGTTATACATGACATGTGAAATTCTCACCATTTTAGGGTACTGCATATATAAATGTCATTTTCATATGAAGTTTACTGCATATGCACATGTCATGAAATACACATTTCAAGCATAGTATGAAAATAAATTTTGTCAGGACTCCAAAGACTAGGTTGGGGAATTATCCTTGTGGAACTTCTTTGTCTACTCTGAAGTGACTAAAAATCGAGTGGTATTTGAATGGATTCTTTTTAAAGAATGCCGAAATGAAGTATTTTATGACACCTAAAGCTGGTGGGTGCATACATTATGATGTTGTGTTATGTTATGATGATATGTTATGATGAAATGTTCTGATACCAATGCATTGGGTTACGAGGTCTGCAGACAAAGATGTAGTTTCAAAGAATCCATATGTTGTACTAAGGTCATCGACAGGAACTTGCAATGCATATAGGGGAGCTATGACGATACCATACGCTGGGTTAAAGATGGCTTTAATAATCTTGAAATGTTATGCTTTTGAAAAGTTGAAGTGAAAAAAAATGTTTTTTGTAAGAAAATGTGTGCATGAAAATTTTTTGAAAAATGTTGGGGAATCTGAATGGGAGATAAATAAGGATTTTTTCTACATGCATCTCATGTTTATCATTAATCATGCATATCTTATATTTGTGCAATTTGGTTGTTTAACTTATTGAGATTTCAAGGAATCTCACAGTGGTAGTTCCAATACTATTTCCTCCGGAATGGTAGAAATTGTGTCAGGATCAACGTACAATGAACAAGATGAACCATTGAATTCAAATGGTTAAGGATGAGCTTGACTCTGAGCGAAGGCTGGATTTGATTTTAGTATTTATAGCGATGACTCTATACCCAATGGAGCAGATGAGAGCATTGATTTGAATGTGAGACTTTGATGCAATATTTGTATTAAGGAGAGTCTATGTCCCATATTATGTTTGAACTTGTGCCTTACAATGTGGACTGCTTAAGTAAGGTAGTATCTATTGATGGTTAATTGATCTTTTGGGATATTTAGTGGGACAAATCCACTAGAAAGGCGGAGTGAGGTAGCGACTTAGGTAGTTTCTCAAAGGTGGAGTGAGGCTTTCAGGTTGTGATCGTACCTGCATTAAACTGACTGTGAGACACAGTAAGGAGCTCCTTGGAGCCTAGTAGGGAGCTTCAGATGGCGGGTGTCATGCCCAACCACCTTACTTGTCGCAGTGGGCGAGTTTCACTGCTCACTCGCTGGGTTTTCAAAGGAAACTGGTGTGATGGGCCCCAAGGTGGATCGATTTTAAAGATCCATTGCTAGTTCCAAATGGGCCAATCACAAGGCCAAGAGCTAAGAAGATCAATGAAGTAATGCAAGGATTGGTGCAATTCACTTGGGACAAGTCTAGCAAGTGCCCAAAATTCAAGATGGGTTTGAGAGAAGGAGATCCAATTCTCATTCACATGATACAAGCAATGGAAGAGTGCTACATAAATTATGGCATATTATTGTGTTTATGTGATTGAAGGCCTTGGAATTGTTTAATTCATTTAAAGGACTTATTTTATTAGTTTAGAACAATTAAGTTTATTATGAGAAGGACTTAAGGGCATGTTGGGAAAGTTATTATTTGTTGAATTCGGGTTTCAAGAGGGTTACCGTAGCCGAGTTACTGTAGCGTGGCACTTAGCGAGACACTATTCACTAAGGGGTATTTTTGGAGGATGGGGCTTTATTTTACCTAGGGTTTTGTGAAGTTTTAGTTTAAGTACTCTTTGTTGCCTCAATTTAAACAGTTTATGAAAGTTTATGGAAATTCATAAATTTTATTGATTGTGAGTTGAGTTTATCTCCTCTTGTTCTTCATTGAACATTTGAACTTATCAAAGGTAAATCACAACTTTTGTAGCGTTCCTCCTTTGTAATCTGGGTTCTTAAGACAAGTTCTTCAACGGGTCTAGATTTTAATATAATCTAGGTTCTTGAGATGAGTTCTTCAACAGTTCTAGATTCTTCCATCCAATTGACTTGATTTTGGCTTTCTTGGGTGAGTTTTTAAATTGATTGTGGATTCAAGAGATTCCAATTCCACGGGTTCACATCATGGTGGCTCTACTGGTTGCCAGGGAGGATTGGCAGGTCTATTGTTGCCCATCATGTCTGCTAGCACATAACCCACTCTAGCGTACACAAAAGGGCATGGTGTGTCATGCCCAAGACAAGCATGGTTTATGTGCTTATGGCAGTTTTGAGCTCTCCTTGCGATAAGGAGTGCCACGATGACAACAAAAATTGCCAATGGACTAGATGGTGGTAACTAGTGGCTTCATTTGATCGTGGGAGAGCTCTATACCTGTGTGCAAGGAGGGACTGGCGAAGCAGTGTCCATTGTACACTAGTCGAATGAGGTGACACTCACTATGGCTCTGCATCTAATCTTGCCCCCATACTCAGCCATTTGGCTAGCCTCTTGCTCACTTACTCATATGTTAGGGTGGCTATGTGAGGTATGCCTACCAACCTTGAGGTTGATTGTTCATGTTGCATGACCCCATGGAATGTGCCATGCCAAACTGGTTTTTGTATGTATATTATTTACTTTATTTACTTTTATTTTTTTAGTAGTAATTCTAATAATAATGAAAAAACTAGGCTGAGGAGAAAGGAATGCGAAAGGGAAACTTATCTTCTTTTATGGAGGAGATCTTGCATGCCAGATGATTATACTTTGTTTTCTTAGAGTGATAAATTGTTCCTACGGACAGCGCCAAACTGTTTATGTACTTTTTGAGCATGACTGAAGCCCAATTATACGGTTGAATAGTCAACAATGATTGCTTGGACATTGATACAATATTTAGATGCTCATCCATGAAATAAGTAATAAATAAAACTTATGAATATAAATAAAGAGAGAGACATAAATTTACATGGTTCGGCATAATTGCCTACATCCACGAGTTGTTTGGGAGTGAAATCTACTATACTTGAAGATTGTACAATCTCTCATGGCTTCACATATCTCTCAATATGTGATGCCACTAGCCCCTGCTTGGGATTGAATGATGACTGAAGTGCTGGAACATGTAACACAATGCTACATACCCATTGTATATGATAGTTAAGATGCAATGCACTTATTAATCTAATAGTATGCAGTTTATCGTAGCGAAAATTCTACTTAGGTCAATTAAGACAAGACATATATCATGGTACTGAACCAGGTAAATCTTAAAACAGAAATTTTCATAATAGCCATCAAAGGACTTAATTGTTCCAAAAGAAACTCCCAAAACATGGACCGTCACATCAAGTGTCATCAAACAAATTATCCATCATCAGAAAGGTCCCATAACAAAAGTCCTTTAGTGAGGCTGATCCTACTTGGCCTTGTCCTGATTCATAATCCTCCTCAACTGCTCAAAGAGTTGCAACACTTCAATAATGAATCGGTTGGCGGCTTCCAACATTTCCAAAATAAATGGCTCCGGAGAGACTTCGTGTCTCTTTGAAGTTTACTTAAGGATCTGGGGAGCTAGTCTGTTGTGTTTCCCCATGACTATCCTCTTAGGTTCTTGTCACAACTTCTACATTCCGGGTGGGGGAATGGTAGTGAAAACTACCATAGTGAAATTTTGAGAAATCTTAATAAGTAAACAAATATCATGTAATAGATATCATAAGCATTTATAAGCAAACCCAAAATGAATGCATAGACATGAAACTTTACTTATGCATGTGACTTTTGAAAATACCACGTGCACCATAAATTTCATAACCTTTTTCTTTTCCTAAAACATCGTTTCATCATTTCTTTCTTGTTCATTAAAACGTACATGTGAGCTCGAGTTCTTGTTCATATAAAATAGCATAGCATATCTTGGAGCTCGAGGCCTTAATCTTTGCCTTTTCCATATAATTGGATACCTCACGGCTCCCCTATGCATCGTGTGTTCCCTGCTAATTACCGGATCAACCATTAGCCCACTTTAACTAATGTGATTACATCTTACTTTTAATCATTCTTATTACGGTAGTTCACCTTTTCACCTTCACCGTAGGGCACCCACTAGCTTTAGGTGCAACCTCGCTTCGGTATCACTTTCTTTTAGGAACCATTCGAGGTCCACTGATTGTACTTCATTGACCCAGGGGTTACCACTCCATTTTAGACACTCTTGAATAAACAGAGGAGTTCCACTAGGGTATTCCCCTTCCTAGCCATTGGGGTCGTGATAAAACTTTAAAAAACTTTTTCTTTTTGAAAAGTTTTATAAAACCCTATGCATGTGACATGCACTGTGAAAATTTGTGCTTTTAGGGGACACATGCAAATGCCAAAACTTGATCGTGACCATATAGCAAATAATCATGTATATCCATGTACATTTCGTGTTACAGCTTGAAAATATTAGAATATGCGACCATGTTCTAAGTCATAAATTCTAATGCATTCGATTACAACAAGGAGTGAACATCACAACTACATATACATCATGAAATGCCCTAAACACATCAACACTAGCATGCAAGAGAATTAATTTCATGCCTCCAAAACTTTAATCACAACATACTAACCCTTCATCTATGGTGATGGTCGAAACCTCTTAGTCCTAAATACATGTTACACCCATTTTCATGAACTTAGAATCTTCTAGTGTTTTTAGCAAAACTTTATCCATAAATCTCCATGTATAGCCGAAAAATACAAGTGAGCATGCTTAGGAAAAATAAACATTTTTAAGCTTAATCCTTTAAAATATTAGGTAATGCAACCATCTTCATGAAAATTTTAAAAATCATACAAAAAAAATCCGAAACCCTAAACATGGCCATCCACTCCATTTTCATGACATAAAATAACAACAATGAATACCATGTATGGCCAAAACATATGAGTGAGTATATTCATGGAAAAACAATCATTTTCTTGGATAACATCTTATAAGAGATTAAGCAAATGCAATAACCTTTAGGAGTATATTATGAATCATGCAATCTGAATGGCCTTTCATTCCATTTTCATGGTATAAACCAACACAATAACCACCTCAATCATAAGTTAAAACATTTGCTCAATGGATCTGATTATAACACATGAAAGAACATCATTACATCAAATATAATCGTGCAACCAAGCATGTAAGTTCACATGACATAAACATAAAATATCAAGTAGAAGTTAGAAATTTACTTACAAAAATCCACAAATAAGTAAGCCGAAAATATATATACAAAAATCATTAAGTTTGGTTACTTAAAACCCTAACTTGTGTGTGTATATATGTAAACTCATGACATCTAGTCTAAGGCAAAGCTCCCAATATTTCGAACCTCCATTCCTCAAGTTTGAAACTTGCATGAACTCAAACCCTACTTTAAAATGAACCCTAAAATCGTGTGTATATATGTGTGAGCTCATGTGGGAAACTTCACAAAACATAAGCTAACTTCCTCTAGCTCAACTCTGTGTGTGTGTGAGAGAGAGAGAGCATGAGTTCATAATGAACTTGCTAAAAATTAAAATTTTTCCTATCATGGCCGTGTGTGTGATGAAATGGAAATGTGGTTCTTGGCTTCATACCTTATATGATTTCCTCCTTAGAAGTATCTTCTAACTTTGCCTGCTTTTAAATGGTTTTTGAAAGAAAAGAGAGTAACGTGAATGGTGTTTGGATGGTGAGAAAGTGATGGAAAGTAGAGGGAAAGGTGGTGGCCGATGGTTCACAAAAGAAATCCACCAAGTGACTAAAAGAATATATTTTTTGGCACCCTCCCCTTTTTATAGATATAAGAGATTTCTTGCACAAGCCAAGCTTATTTGCATGGATGCCAAGTAGCACCTCACCCTTAAGCCTCTTTCCCTTCCCATCATTTGATTATGTTGAGAACACAATAGAGCTTTTCGACAAGGGGCGCCTCACTCTCCAAAACCGAAACCTCCGTTCCACTTTTGCCCTTCATCTATTGTCTTGGTTCAATGAACCTCATGGCAAAATGGTCTTTCATCTAGCTAGGATCTTCCTCCATCTCCTACATGTGTGCATGTGTGCCAAGTGGCATATGAGGAGTGTGTGTGTGCATGGTGGCCGAAATATCCTTCTTTTCCCAAGGAGGTTTTTTTCCTCCAATGTCTTGGACATTGTGTGATTGGTCACAAGGGTGTCAAATTGCACCAATTTCCTTGCCAGCCATCCACCGCAAGGGATCTTCTACAAGGTCATTTTAGAAACCCTAGTAGGCGTGTAAGCCCATTCTTCCCAACAAGATCTTGCCTTTTCCCAAGACGACTCTTCACCTCCCTTTTTTGCATGTATGACACATGGCAAAACCAAATCATTTCCTCTATGTTTACTGTGCATGCCCTTTAGACTTCCCTCAAGTTTCAACTTCCATGCCTCTTCATCTTCCTTCTATCATGTATGACACATGGCAAGGAAGTACTCTTTCCCTAGGGTAGGCGTGTGCCCTGATTCCATGGGCTCCAAACCCTAAATTCATTATAAGGCCAAATTCCACATGGACTTGGGCCTTCCTCAAGACTTCATGTGCCTTCTATTCCAACCTAATTTCTCAATGAGTTATTCCTCTTCTCTTGGCCCAAATTAACAATACATCATAACATAAATAAAAGGCTTATCTAAAATCTTGGTCGTCACACAATACAATAGAGGAAATTAGGGTTTTAGAAAGGTTGAAGAAGACACATTCCTTCTAGAGAGAGAAAATTTGAAGGTATTTGTACTTAGAAAGGTTGAAGAAGACGCATTCCCTCTCTTTATAGAGGTCTATTTCATTCATTGGAGTAGTTGAGTCATGCTTGCCTTATGTTGCTTTCGCTTTTTACATGTTGAGTAAACTTGCATTATCTATTCTTAGTGATAGACTCCCAATGGGCTGGACCCAATTCATTTGACATTCAACGTACAAGAAAAAAAAAATGTTTTAGAAAAAAACACATAAATGAATTAATTTGAGGACATTAAATTTGACAAATAATAATCATATATATATCCATCACTAGAATACATGCAACACACAAAACCCTAGGGCCTAATAGTATAACTTTTATAAAAGAGTCTAATAGTATTCCACATGATGCTTCCATGACCCTGCTGCAGGGCAGTCAAAATTGCAACTTTTAAATGATGCAACGAGATTAAAAATAAACATTGAGAAAAGTGTGGCTGAAATTATGACACCAAGTTATATCATAATATACTTTTAAATGATACCAAATCCAATTATACCTCTCCCTCTTCACGCAAATCAGAGGTTCAAAGTGTGCGGACGTATGTCAAGCTCATGAAATACTTCTGGCACAATGGCTTCGTATCATACAACAAAACAAATATTCAACTCTAGAAAAGCATGGATCGAAATGCATTAAAATTAGTATGGAAGTAGGTCTACCTATATGGGAAAGAGCAGTAGGGCCACCATTCTCATTACTTGGTGAATTACGCAGATGTGCAATACCTGTAAGTTTTTTCAACCTACTTTATCTGCAACTTCGTGTGTATTTTCTTTACATAAATTGATGCGAGGAAAGTACCCGCTGCTGCTGCTATGTCTATTTTGACTCTCTTCTTCCTTCATGATAATTACACTGCAAAAAAAAAAAACAAAAGCATATATTTTAGGAGTCTCGAACAGGTTGAAACTTTCCCGTAATGTACTCAAGCAGAGAACCATTTGGTACGTACTCATATGCTAATATTTTTTTCCCCTTTCGTACTTGTTTTCGAGGCAGAGCATACGAAAGTTCGTTAATTAGTATAATTTGATCATGGACAGCTCACGTTAAAATGCAATTTAGATTTCAACGTACCCGTTCTTCACAAAATCCCACCAGAACACTTTTGAGAGTAGTCAGTTTTCAATTCCGGTTCGTTTCCTTCGGAACGCTCGGAAATTTCAGTTTCATTCAGAACGGTCAGAAAGATACATTCAAAACGGTCAGGCCCGTTTTGTTTATTTGTTTATTTATTTCTGTGTTTCAATTCAAGTTTTGTATATTCATTTTAGAAGTTTTCAATTCTTCCACATTTAAAGGTTTATATACATATATATATATATATATATATATCTTCAATTCTTTTATACACACACAAAAATATATAAATATATGTAATATGCACTTATATATACATATATATATATATATATTTTAGTAGTAATCACTTATATAATCTTAAAACGGTATAATGAAAATGCACATGCATGTACCGAAATATTTTGCTCCAATACTTAAACCGGAAAGATCACGATTTGAAATCTAAAACATTGGTCTTACCTGTATTCATTGAAACATTACATACAATTTTGTACCTTTTTCCCGGAAAAGTAGAGGATTCAAACTTTGTGCATATAGTCTTGAACACACATGTTAATACCGTAAAGACTGATACGAATCTTCATGGAGTCTCTTTAATTGCCAGTTGTAACACCCCAACTAAAAATCTTCTTAAGCCTTGACATTAGTTACCTTAATCCTAGTTAATTAGGAGTTAGGCTATTTAGAGTAAAAACATTTTAAAGCTTGAGTTGGCAAAAGGCCCGTATACTTTGGATTTAGTAAAATTATTAGAAGATTTTAATGCAACATTTATTTTGAGGAAAAGGAAATTTTTGGATATGGATTGATTTAGAAGTATTATTTTGGATAATTTTTAGTGCTTAATTAATTTTGAGGAAAGGTGCCAAGAGGCCAATGTTAGAATAACAAGTGGCATATTGGAGATTTTACCACCTTATTGGACTAAGTAATTTGGGTTAAATATTTGATGGATTTAGGGAAGGGCCAAGAGATTGGTTTAATTAAGGGACCAAGCTTTTTCGGTATAAAGGCTTAGGAGAGACACCAACACTTTAGGCCCAACTTGATGGACATAAGACTTTAGGCCTCTAATTCACTAAGTATGTGATGGGCTAAGAATAGATGTTAAAAGCCCTAGGCTAACTTGGGAGATATAAAGTTTTAAGCCTTTCTTGGAGGTTACTAGAAGATAGGCCCACTGTAAAGGACATAAAGTCATTGGGCCTAACATAAGAAGAGTGAAGGCCATAGGCCCAACTTCGGAGACATAAGATTTTATGCCTCACTTATTGGACACAAGACTATGGGCCTATTAGACTCAAGATATTAGGCCCAACCTAGTAAACATAAGGCCATTGGGCCTAACTTAGTAAGATTCAAGGCTTTGGCCCAATTGAGGAAAGACCCAAAGATTAGGACCCAACCTAGTAGGCTTTTGATGCCATAGATAGGCCCCACAAATTTGGACATAAGGTCCATATATTAAACCACTCCAAAGCCCACAACCAAGGTTTGCACATTTGCCCCTACAAGCCCATCAAGGCCCAGCCTAGTCTTCCATTTTTACACTTCTAATTAAAGCCCACATACACCATACCATTGGTTTACCTCAAGCCCACACGCCCCTAAGGTTCCCACTTGACCATAATTAAGCTTCTAACTTGAGTTAAGGGCATTAAGACTTACACATGATTAGTGAGCTCTAAACTATGTTTTAAGCATAATTTTGCTTCAAATCATTTCCCACTTTTTTGTGATCTGAAATTTATTGATTTTATTATTGATTTGTATTATTCTTAGACTAATTTAGAAGTTTAATCTTGACCCAACACATATCAATAGAAGCAAAGCCATGTCAATGCCCAAGTCACCACCAATTGGCACCTAGGTGCACCTTCATGTGCATGGCACCAAATCACTCCCTAGCTTAAGCCATTTACACTATTTTCTCAAGTGCAATTTCATTATTTACACCTCACCTTAACCCTCCTAGTTCAGTTCTATCATTGGACGGACTGGCTCTAAGAAACCAAGCCAAGAAACCCAACCAATTCCATTACAAGCCTAGTTGAAACCAAATCGAGTGGCCTTGGGTTTCCATTGAATTTTCGGCACCTATTTTGGTCACTACCCCACACCACCTCCCTTTTCTTTTGTCCCTTGAAAGTGCTTCAAAGCACTCAAGTTACCCAATTACCTCCCCAAGGCAGCCCAACCTATTGGCTCAAAGAGAGGCACTAACTTCAAAATCACTTAGTTGAACCATCACCCATTTGGCCCTTCTTTTTCTACCCAAGCATGATCACTTGGCAGTCACTCATGCCACTCTTCCTCACCTGAAAAAGCCTTCAAATGATAATCATAATGCCCCCAAATTAGACCAAGAGGATGGGGCAAAAGAGGACAACAAATCTAGATAGATTTGAAGGAAACCCAAAACTGTAGGCTATAGCCTTATTGTCTTGTGAATTTTTGTTTAAAAAATCTTAATAGTGAAGCCCTTGCACCTATGCACGTCTTCTAGCTCTCTTCCATGATGAAATTATGACACTTTAGACCACTATTGAGCTAAACCAAGTGATGTCACCCTTGGCATTTTGCACTCAAGCACTCCGCCTCCCACCTCCACCACATTCACTTCCTTAGAGCCAAAACTATGAGCCCCCAAATTTCGCTTGGGATCAGACGGATATTTGAAACTTCGAGACATGCAACACAAAGTTACTTGCCCTCGTTCATGATATATAAGATGCAATATTCCTAACATGCATCAATTTGTATGCAATATTTGTAGCGGATAATTTATATCTTTAACAATACTATGCATCAAACTGAAAATATCTCAAATACTTAAAACATATTCTATACATAAAGTTATACTAAACAACCATCATCACAATACTAGTCCAAAATGGCTGTGATCAAAGGAGTTTGGAGATTGAACTCCTTAAGTACAAGTAGTGATATAACGTAACTACTATACTATCATCGAAGTCATGTCGTCGCACCTTCGCCTAGCCGATTGTTTCCAGTTGGTCGATTCTTGGTTCTCCTTCAGGTCCTGAGACAAGATCTATTATTCAGAGGGAAGTGGTAGTTGGGACTACCACAGTGAGATTTGATTACAAATCTCAGAAAGTTAACAAAAAACCTCCACATAGGTTAACAAAAAGCTTCCACAAGTTTAAAGTATGAATGCATAATCAAAGTCATAAGTAAGCATAGTATAACTTGACATACAACATAACATAACTGACATAACTTAAACTGAAATGTAAATTGAATTTGACTTGACATGACATGAACTTGATCTGAGACTTGACTTGACATGAACGTGAACTTAAATATAACATGAACTTGAACTTAGACTTAAACATAACATGAACTTAAACTTGAATATAACATGAACATGAACCTAGACTTGAATTGTAACGCCTATTTTTGTGGTGAGATCTTTAGAAAATGATTTTAAGAAAGACGACAGAAATTACCCTTCATTTAAAACTTTTTCCTTTCATGCCAAGATACAAAAAACTCAATGTTTATAAAATAAAATGTGTTTCTTAATTTAAAGAGAGTTACAATGGAAAACATTAAATTTTATAATTAAAAGTCTTTTGGACAAAACATTGTGCCTAGGCTTCTGTGCTCTTCCCCTTAGGCTGTGTCTGTCCTGACTCATACTGCTCGTCTTGTTCCTGGGAGGGCACACATAAAATCTAAAATGAGTCGAAGACTCGTAAGCATTACTTTATACAGTTAAAATATAATAACACAGGTTTTCAGTCATGTATTCATCACTCCATACATACTATAAATAAGACATTCTTTCATTTAAAACATTTCGAGGCGGGGTTTTCTTGAAAATGATTCTCTTTCATAAAACGTTTCTTTTCTTTTTGTAAAACATTTCCCCACGCCTCGTGCCTTCATTTCTTAAAGAGTCTAAGCATACATGCATTATTTCTTAACATGCATACTTTCTTTCTTATCACTTTCCATTGCCCGTTACACACTATTACGACCCGTGTGCGAGGGTTAACGGTCTTCCTTTGAACTCCGACTCCACCCGTGGCATGGGTTGGGAATCCCTTTTCAGTCAGGGGTAGCACTGAGTACACTACCAGTACTACTTACCGAGCATTGCAATCTGCCCAGTTCTTTGATACCCTTTTCATTCAGCCGTGGCCGTTACGTATTTTAATACATTAAAACTATGGGTCATTTCCTTCATTCAGTCATTTTTTTTAAGTTCTTTCAGTCCTTTTCATTTATTCTCTTTCAGTTTATTCAGTTCGTAGACTTCGTTTAAAAGCATAGGCTTAAACCACGACATTTAAAAGTAGTCCTCAAAATCATAAACATAAATATTGTTTAAAACATCAGTACATGGCATCATTAAAACATCCTTAAACATCATCTTGCATGTCATCATTTAAAACATCAGTTCGTAGGGACATTTTAAAAACTCAATTCATAGGGATATTTTAAAACACTTTCTTCACATCGTTTACAACTTCGCTTAAAGCACGAGGCATAAGCCTCACATTTCTTTTCATGAAAATACATACAAGACTTACTGCGTATACCGTCCATTCACATGCATACACTTAATACTTTGGGGTGCATAAACAGGGGCTCCAAGAAGGGCCATTACATACATATACTTGAAGACTTATACTTTGCATACTTTCTTAAAACATCGTTCAAGTCATTTTCGTAAAGGAAAAATATTTTATTTTCATTTTCATATCTTTTAGAAAACTCTAGAAGAGTATGAATATAATACTTACCTGGACTCCATGCCATACTTATTTCATACAGTCCATTCATGTACATGTCAGATGGCAAACTACATGCATACACATAACTTTAGCATCATTCTCTATCTAGTGCATAAACAACTAAACTAGAAACATAGACTACATTTCAATTAGACACACTCTCCTTCTATCCTGTCTTAGATGTCTTCCTTAACACGTTTCCTCTTTCTGGGACCCACTTGTATCACCTTTTCCAAATTCAGTGTTCTACTTCGAGGTCTTATCTTTTAAAGTGAACTTTCATGATTCACCTTAGGTTTAAGATACTAAGACCTTCGTTTTACCCTCCTATTAACCATATTTTGGTGCATTACTCTGACTGACTAAGTCACGCATCCCAATCTTAGACGGTATTCCCATCACTTCTTTCATGCATCCTAGCCCACACTAAATCCTCATTCCCATCCATACATGCCCTATGAGTTTAAGCCAACTTTGAGGCTTAAACATCGTGTAACTATGCTTAAGACAGATTACTACCCATTATATATGGCAAATTCGTCTGGCACATATGTCTCACCAGATGCACATGTACCTTACCCTCTTATCACCTAAGATCAATTTATAATCTGTTGAACGCCCGATTGTATAAACTAGCACCATACTTCCGATACTAACTTCTACTCAAGCTCAATCAACAAGACTTTCCTACTTCCCACCCCTTTACAAGTTCATTCCAACACTTACACGACAAGACCTGTGACGCCCCCAAATTTCGCTTGGGATTGAACGGACATTTGAAGCGTCGAGACATGCAACACAAGGTTACCTGCCCCCGTTCATGACATATAAGATGCAATGTTCCTAACATGCATCTAGCATTATGCAATATTCGCAGCGGATAATTTTTTTTTTTCTTTAGCAATACTATGCACCAAACTAAAAATATCCCAAATACTTGAAACATATTTCATACATAAAAACATACTAAAAAGCCGTGATCACTACACTAGTCCAAAATGGTTGTGATCAAAAGAATACTTGAGATACAACTCCAAAAGTACAAGCATTAACCTAAGTTAAATACTATACCATCATCAACATCGCACCGTAGCCTAGATGACCGTATTCAGATGGTCAGATTCCAATTCTTCTTTGGGTCCTGTAACAAGATCTACCATTCGGGGGGAATGGTAGTTGGGACTACCACAGTGAGATTTGATTACAAATCTCAGTAAGTTAACATAAAACTCACACACAGGTTAAAGATGCATGCATGGCAGTAAAAGCATAAATGCATAAGTAAAGTCGTACATAAGCATAGCATAACTTGACATATAACATGACATAACCAGAACTTAAACGTGAACTGAACTTGACTTAACATGACATGAACTTGAGTTTAAAACATAACATGGACTTGAAATGTAGCATGAACGTAAACATGCATAACATAAATATGAACTTGAAAATAACATAAACTTGAACATATCATGACATAAACGTGAACTTGAGACATACTGTAAACGTGAACTTAACATGATGTGAACATGAACTTGGAACATAACTTGATCATGAACATAACATGTACGTGTACATAACAAAACATGAACTTGATCTGAAACTTGACTTATCATGCACTTGATCTGAAACTTGACTTAATACGTACTCCACAGTTGTTGTGGCCCCACGTATTCTACGTGTCACAATTGCTGTGTCTCACGTAGTGTATGCTCCACAGTTGTTGTGGCCCCATACTTCATGCTCCACAGTTGTTGTGGCCCCATGTATACACGTAACATAAAATATAATACGTACTCCACAGTTGTTGTGGCCCCACGTATACACGTAACATAAAATATAATACGTACTCCACAGTTGTTGTGGCCCCACGTATACACGTAACATAAAATATAATACGTACTCCACAGTTGTTGTGGCCCCACGTATACACGTAACATAAAATATAATACGTACTCCACAGTTGTTGTGGCCCCACGTATACACGTAACATAAAATATAATACGTACTCCACAGTTGTTGTGGCCCCACGTATACACGTAACATAAAATATAATACGTACTCCACAGTTGTTGTGGCCCCACGTATACACGTAACATAAAATATAATACGTACTCCACAGTTGTTGTGGCCCCACGTATACACGTAACATAAAAAATAATACGTACTCCACAGTTGTTGTGGCCCCACGTATACACGTAACATAAAAATATAATACGTACTCCACAGTTGTTGTGGCCCCACGTATATACGTAACATTAAATATAATACGTACTCCACAGTTGTTGTGGCCCCACGTATTCACGTAACATAAAATATAATACGTACTCCACAGTTGTTGTGGCCCCACGTATTATACGTAACATAACATGTCTTATCTTTCTTAATGCATGAGATATTAATTAATATCATATACTTTTCTAACATGGCGTATACTTGTAAATGACACAATATGATTTAATCATAACATTTCATGGCATACTTAACATGGCATACTTATAACATACATCATTGTATGATAGAAAAGATTATGTAACAGATAATTATTCATGAGAGATTAAATCATACGTAGCAGATAAACATGTAATGACATAGCATGACATGGCATATACGATAACATACATACATAAATTGTAGTTCTCTTACCCATCACACATACACAATAAACTGATAGTAAGTTAGAGGCTAACTTACCTCGATTGTCACGTTCTACGAGAATAAAGTGCGATATACGAGAAACTGTAAAAGGTCATTCTAAAAGTTAGAAATTTAATTACTAACAATTAGAAACATGGAAACAAGTTATCTTAGAGTAAAATTATCATTTTACCCTCTACATGTGGGAAAACGACCATTTTACCCATAACTTAAGGATTTCATATCCTAACTCCAAAAATTTCCAAAATTTACATTCCTCATGTAAATTTTGTTCTAAACTCAAATATCAACTCAGAAAAAAATTTAAAACAAAACAACACTATGGAAAACACACTATGGCCGAAACATCCATAGGCCATTTCTCTTGATTTTTGTTACAATTCCTTCCAACTTCAAAACTCATGCTTAAACCAAAATTTTACAACAAACATCTTCCAATCCTAAGTTTAAAACCATACTTGAAACATCCATTTAGAAAAAGCTAATAATCAACACCAAACTTTTTTGTAAAAAGATCAAAACACTTGAATCACAAGCTTTGTCCTTAAATCAAAACATCTCCAAGAATTCCAAAAAATCTAATCTTACTTCTAACATATTCATAACATCATCCTCAGATAAACCATGCTTTAAATCATCAAACTAAAGTCACCAAAATCACAAAAATAACACTTGGAGTTTTTGATTTTACACTTAGTCCAAAAACAGAAACTTTTTCTTAACTAGCTTTGATAAATCTCTTGATCAATGGCTTAAGAAGGTGAGATCTTTGAAATAAAGTATCACATGGTTTAAAAACGTGTCCTAAAGAATATCCAACCATCAAAATTAAAATCACATGGCTAAAACCCAATAAAACATGGATCTAACCTAAAAACATCAAATCTTAGGCCTAACCGAAATTCTCTTGCATAGAAAAATCATATCTTTGAAACTAATACTAAATATCTCCAAAATAACATCCTAACATGAAAATAAGAGACTTAGGATCATCATATAAAAATATCAAAGCCTTTAGAGTAAGATCAAACCTCAAAATATTCAAACTTTATCCAAATAAAAACTGTTTTGTCACTTCCAGTTTTCATGTTTCTAGATCTAATAAAATCTATCATCAAAATCTTTATTCATGCAACAAAACCTCAATGAAAACTCTTAAACACATTCTAAGAACACTCCATAAAATTTTCGGACCAAGATATATCCATTAGCTTGGTCAAAAACTCCAAAACATAACACACTCTCCAGATTCACGCCCAGAATGACCTTTCCATGGTTAAAAATACTTTTGACCGACCAAATGACCATGGAATGATACGAAAAATACATCTACGGAAACTAGACTCAAAGAGGAACAACTTTTATGAAGGAGTCATCGTGTGAAAATACTTACAAAGGGTCGAAAAACTCCACGCAAAAAGACCCAGAAATCTGCCCGAGAGAGCTCTTTTGGGTTTCTCTCTAAGAACGGGGTGAAGAAATGATTAAAGTGAAGTAAGTGTGTCTTGCACGACTCAAGACTTCTGTAGGGAGAATATTTGGACCTTAATGATCATTGAGTGGAGGTGTAGACATGTGACATAATGTAGAGGATAGTGGGGGGCAAAAGACAACTTACAAAGGCTATGAGACATGGGACTTGATGGGGTGGGTTCCTCCATATTAATGAGTGCAACTTGATGCAATGAATGGTCTGCCAAGTGGGGGAGGAAATTTCTCCAAGAAGCTATGCCAAGGTGGCCAAAATTCGTGGGCTTTAGTGGGCCTTAGTGGGCCTCAACCAAGTGGGCTTCAATTTGGGGTTTAAAGGGGGTTTGGTTAGGGTTTGAGATGCTATCAAGCCCAAATCCAATTTTTCTTGGCCCAATCAAATTTCTAAGGTTTAAAATGTTGGATAAAGATGTCATAATAGGAATTTGAGAAATTAATAGCATGTGAAAGTGATTTAATCAAGTGATTAAACACAATACTAGAAATTGGATCAAAAAGGGTTTGAATGCCAACTTTAGGGTTTGGGGAAACCGTTTAGGGTTTCGGTTTCAACCAAGTTTTTGGGGTTTCAAAAGGATTCCAACCATTTAGGGTTTTACTAGGGTTGAAACCCTCTTCATCTAACTCAATTTGGTTGATCAGATGAAAAAAAACTGTTTTGCTTAGGTGGCATGATCTCACACATTGATTTCCTTCACAAATCCATCTAATGGTTTCTCTTTGTGCCAAGTATCTAATACTATTCATTATGTGTGGTTAAGATCTTGCCAAGTGTCCAAATAAAACTTCTCTAACCTAATTTGGACATTTCACACTGTGATTTTGAAACCACTGCACTTAGTACGCTTATCGAGGTTACTATTCACTCCGAAAAAGTGCATAATAAACTTAGTACTGAAAAATCCTAAATATTCAACTGAGTCTAGTGGCGTAAACTATAACGTAATCTGACACTTCTAACTACCTCAAACAAATAAAATCACATTTCTGGCACCATAGTGAGTGATAAAACTAATTATGTTGACATACTAGAACTTATGCGATTAGCCGATTCGTAAAAACTTATGGGGTTTTCACGAGATTTCTAATGTCTATAGAAATTCCACCATTGAATTTCTAGCGGGCTGTTACAAGACCCCATTCACACTACACCTCTGTCACATCAGGTAACTCGAGGTTTCTCCCAAGCTACCTCGCGACATCCATCACTATGAGAGGGACACATCATAACGACTTCGGGATACTGTTCCATAGTTTTCGACGCTACATAACATGTTCTACGCTCCTCAGCTACCCTATCAAATCCTTCGTGACACGCCATTTGGTGCATCACGACTTCACTACATGGGGTACACTCCACATGAACTCCTTTCCATCCATACTATGCCATACACCACTGCGACGCATGCCATATGGTGCATCACTACACAACATAGAGTACGCACCACGTATACTCCCTTCACAACACTATGCCACACATTACTTCAGTATATACTTCGCAACCACACTTTACAGCACAATCCACAACACTACACAACAGACCACGCTACTACACCCAACACTTCACTACACAGTGAACTTCACAATCGACCAACTAACATTTAATATAAATTGTTGCCCAGATGACTAACACAAGAGGGGGGGTGAATTGAGTTGTATTTACAAAAATAACAATTATAAATCAAATATACAATATAAAATATAAACAAAATATGAAACAGCAATAAATATAAAGAGTAAGGGTAAGAGAGAAGCAAACTTAGTATGTTAACAAGGTTCGGCCCCACTGCCTACGTCCTCGCCTCAAGCTACCCCTTGAGGATCCCCGAATTCACTATTCAATCTCCTTTAGGTGGAGATAGAAACCTATTACACCTTTGAACAACATCGCTACAAAGGATCCGTGTAGAACACCTTCTACACTTGCAATCACCTTACACGTGGTGATTCAACGATTCCCTGTGTAGAACACTTTCTACATGCACAAGGGTTGTACACACCCTTTTACTGATACAAGAATTGATAGTGGGTAGGATATCAGAAAACACTCCTCAATGAGTGAAATAAGAACAATACAAGCACAAACTATATCTCTCAAAATGAATAAGGGTTAAGGCTCAATGCTTAGAGAAGAGAGAATGAAAGCTTTGAATGAGAGTTGTATGCTCTTGGTGTTGTGAATGTGAAGCTCTCAAATGATCTATTTATAGGCATATGAGACTTCATATTCAAATTTAAAAAGATTCACATGTCAAAAACATCATCATTCATTTTTCAAAAATTTCAAACCTAATCTTTTTACTTTTTGCATATGACAAAAGGAGCACACTTTGCTTTTCAAAAATTTCAAACCTAATTTTTTACTTTTTGCATATGACAAAAGGAGCACACTTTGCTTTTCAAAAATTTCAAACCTAATTTTTTACTTTTTGCATATGACAAAAGGAGCACACTTTACTTTTCAAAATATTCAAA
Organism: Carya cathayensis; assembly: GCA_011037825.1. Taxonomy (NCBI): domain Eukaryota; kingdom Viridiplantae; phylum Streptophyta; class Magnoliopsida; order Fagales; family Juglandaceae; genus Carya; species Carya cathayensis. The sequence continues at coordinate 88,273 of QGSO01000293.1, forward strand.
CAAAGGCATCTTCCTTTTGCATAAGTCAAGAAAAGCATCAATCACTTTTGAAAATATTCAAATAAAACATGCACATGTGAAAGATGACAATCAATCATCTTTAATATTTTCAAAGTTCAAACCTTTAATCATGGCATGCACATGTGAAAGATGACAATCAATTATCTTTCAAAATTTTCAAATTTAATTTTCAAAATATTCATGCACATGTGGAAAATGTATTTTAATGCTTTATGATAAAATATTAATTTTTGAGCCTTAATCCTAATTTCGAATTTTAAGAGATTTACAACATTTCTCTATGACTTTAATGTGAACTTGTTTCCTTCTTGCTCATGCTTGGTTCCTTGATGTGCTTGACTCCATTGTGTGGATAAATTGAGCTTGAGACTCCTTCATTCTTTGAATTCATTTGTTATCATCAAAATCCATGTGTAAATATATAATTACACAAAACTTGAAACCTTAGGTTCAACATAAATAGGGAGAGAGGGTTATACTATTGTTGAGAATAACTCGCGCATTGCTCACTACTTGTCATGGCTAGTGGCATCGAAAGGGTCGTACATGGCAGCTAAACCACATACGGTGGCTATCCACCATGTATGTTGGTTGTTTGGGCATGTGGGTTGCTGGATCTAGAAGGGGTGGCCATGGGAAGGTTCAAGGTGGCCTCGTGGTAGCGCTTGGAAGAGCACAGCGGCACTGGGGTGGTGGAGGCCATGGGTTTCAAGGCATGGAAATGGAGGGAAAGCTTGGCTGGTTGTTGGCTGGCCATGAAGGGCTTAAGAGTGGTGCGGTGGAGCTGTAGTGGCGAGGAGGAGGCGGCGTGGTGGCTGGAGGGCAGTGGATCTAGGCCAAATGGGTGGAGAAACCCATGGGATAGTGAGGGAGCGTGAGAGAGGTGGAGGGCTTGGTTGGGCATGAGGAGGCTACGGGAAAGTCATGGGTGGCCAAGGACCATGGTGGTGGTGGTGTGGTGGCGTGGGAGGCCTCGATGGCGGTGCACGGTTTAGAACTTGTGTGTTTCGTGCGTGCGTGCGTGGGGTGATCCAAGGGAGAGGGAGAGAACTGCGGGGAATGGGAAGATATGGGGAGGCTGGGGGGGAGGAAGAGGGTGGTTCAGCGAGGTGAGGGGTTGTTGTGGGTGGCAGATCTGGTGGTGGCATGAGGGAATCCAAGAGAGAGGGGGAAATTGAGAGGAAAGGGGAGAGAGAGGGAGATGTCGTGGGGCTGGGGAAGGTTGATGCTGGCTAGGTGGTGAACTTGGTGCAGTGGTGGAGGAGCTGTGCGGTGGTTGGCGGCTTGGGGTTGGACTACGAGGGAAGGGGAGGAAATTGGGGAGAGAAAGAGAGAAGGGAGTGGGTTTGAACGTGGGCTGGGGAAGGGGGAGAGGAGAGAGGAGGGGGAAAGGGAAAGTGAGAGAAGAAGGCTAGGTCTCAGGTATTTAATCTAGATCCTTTATGTTGGGATCTCAAAACGATTTAATGGTGGGGAATTAAAATACTAATTTAACTTAAAAGCAGTTAGAGGAATTAAGATAAAATATTTTTTAACTAAACTTTATTTTATAAAATATAATCTTTACCATTAATTAAATGATGAAGTTTTGCTAATTATTTTTAAGAGAATAAAACCATTCAAATAAATTTAGAGTTTTCAACATAATTTAAATCTCATAATATCTTTAAATGACTAAAATCGAGCTTCGAAAGTATTATAATTGTCTTATTTAAAATTAGGCTTGGTTCAATAACACTAGAAATATCTCATATAAATATTTCTAGAACATTTAAAATATTTGAAGGCTTTAAAATACTCATTTTGCTTTAGAAATCACTTGACATTTTTAAAAACATGCCATTGAGATTTGGCACATAAAATAAGGCTCGTGACCATATGAGAGAGAAAGAGCGGGATAGTACATGAACTTGAAATCTTGTGACCATATGGATGCTATATAGGTCGCCTAAATCCATGTGTCCCTGCCGATTATTGCATCACAACACACGTATCTGGACCAGCTATGAGTGGATTAATACATGCACCACAATTGTTGTGACCCCACAGATTCTACTTGTCACAATTTTTATGTCTCACGTAGTGTTTGTGCCACACTTTCTATGACCTATATCATGTGCCACTGACATGGTTTCGAATGTGCTTCCAAGTATAGAAGTGTCAAGTTGTATCAAGGATAAGTCCAGGATCGTATTCCACAGGGACAATGGGTTATCAAAGCGTATACGGGATTGGTGAGTAACAAATGAATCGAGTATGAGAGATGAAAATAAAATTCAAATGCAATGTAAAAAATAATAGAAATTGAAATAAGAGTTTCTAATAAAAAAGGTAAATTAATTAACACTTGGGTTGGGTTTGAGATTCTTTTTATTTCGGATTCTAGATAATTTCTCGATTAACAATCTAGTCAAGGTATTGATATTCGGAAGATAAAAATTAAGCTCAAGTTTTTGCAATATTTTCTCAAGAAATTCTCTAATTTACTAGCCAAATTTATATTTATAATCAATCGAAAGAAACCTTGATAGATTCAAGCTTTTGTTGTGCCTTACGTCAACAACAAAACAAGAGCAAGAGCCGCGATCTATTTTCCATTTGAATCTGACTAGTAATTTAATGAAATCAACATGAAACAACAAAATATTGCATCAAACTAGAATCTAAAATAAATTAAATCTCATTTCAAAACCCAAGCTTTAGAAATTAGTTACACATTATATTTTTAGTCACAAAAATAAATCTAAGTGAAGCCATATCAAAAACTAAGAAAATATAAATAAACTTTAGAATGAAGAAAAATAAAAAAATAAAAAGTATATAAAATATCAACTCAAAGAAATAAGACAAGCTATATTAAAGAAATAAATAAACTACGAAAATTAAAACGAAGTCGCCACGCTCTAAACTAACAAGAACAAAAAAAGTAGCAGGAAATTAACATGAGAAAAACCAAAGCTGCCGTGCTCTAAAGCAAAAAGAACAAGAAAAACAAATGCCTCTACTCTACTCTACGTAATATGCAGAAAAACAGTCTATCCAAACTCCAAAAACTGCCCCCATTTATATACGGTCTGCATGCGTGTGTTGCTATTTCCAAGTTGGTGCAAGCGTGATGTGTGAGCTGCTGCTGTGAGTTGCTTTCATTCTTTGCTGTCCACGTTTGATTTCTGCATATGTTTTCAAGCCGTGATTGATGCATGTGAGCTGCCGTGAGAGTCTTTGCTTTGTTTTCTGCATTTTCTGCATTGAAGTGCTGTGACTTTTTTTCAGATGCTGTCTGTTTTCCTGCATTTCTACATGTGTGCCGTGACTTTTTGCTTCCTCATTTTCTGCAATCTGTGAATGATGCTTGTGTGAGCTGTCTGCTGCTGGTTTTCTGCATGTGCTGATTGACTTTTCTGCATTTCCGTGAGTTGCTTTGCTTTCTGCATGTGTTTGCTTTCCACTTTTCTTCTGCATATGCGTGTGCTGCATCTTCCTTTTCTGCATGTGCATGTGTTTCAACATGTGCTGCTTTTGCTTTTTTCCATTTTCTGTTTTCTGCATGTGAATCGTGAGTGTGAGCTGCTGTTTTTTCTGTTTTCTGCATTTCTGCATGTGCTGCTGTTTTTCTGTTTTCTGCATTTCTGCATGTGAACCGTGAGTGTGAGCTGCTGTTTATTTTCTGCATTGCATAAAAAATGTATTTCTTTCAAAGGCAAATATAGAACTTTATGTGTATAAAATATTGACATAAATTAATTTGACATTCAATATTAGAATTTGATGCATAATTAAGTGTTCAATCTCTATTTGATAAAATAAATAACTCATTTAAACAACTTAATCATGTAATTCTAACCCTTTATCACACCCCCCAACTAGCTTTTTGCTGGACTCTAGCAAATAAAGCGAATGAATTCATGCAAAGGTGAAATTACCAACTTGAGAAACTCTGAGAATCACATGCCATGAAATAGATTTGTTGAGTTTAAGAACACTGGAGATAGATTAATCTGAATTTTGTATCATCTGAGAGATTTATACACAATTTAGTTAATCAACCAAGGGAATTACATGTAACAAAGTTTGCTTTCTTTCAAGTGCATTGAGATGGGGTTAGAATTCCAAGATTGACTACCAAGAGACATTAACAGTTTCAATCACAACAATCAATCCGAGAAAACCACATGGTCTTACTCTAATTCAAAACCATTGTAGTGGCAGCTTTCACGCTATTACACTTTGAAAGGCGCATACTTTTTTTTGTAAGGACCCCGGTAATAGGCAGTCTTTTCCAGTACACAAATGTAATTTTTGTTTTTGTTTTTGTTTTGTTTTGTTTTGTTTTGTTTTTTTTTTTTT
>QGSO01000293.1:98128-208853 GCA_011037825.1 Carya cathayensis
AAAAAGGTAAATTAATTAACACTTGGGTTGGGTTTGAGATTCTTTTTATTTCGGATTCTAGATAATTTCTCGATTAACAATCCAGTCAAGGTATTGATATTCGGAAGATAAAAATTAAGCTCAAGTTTTTGCAATATTTTCTCAAGAAATTCTCTAATTTACTAGCCAAATTTATATTTATAATCAATCGAAAGAAGCCTTGATAGATTCAAGCTTTTGTTGTGCCTTACGTCAACAACAAAACAAGAGCAAGAGCCGCGATCTATTTTCCATTTGAATCCGACTAGTAATTTAGTGAAATCAACATGAAACAACAAAATATTGCATCAAACTAGAATCTAAAATAAATTAAATCTCATTTCACAACCCAAGCTTTAGAAATTAGTTACACATTATATTTTTAGTAACAAAAATAAATCTAAGTGAAGCCATATCAAAAACTAAGAAAATATAAATAAACTTTAGAATGAAGAAAAATAAAAAAATAAAAAGTCTATAAAATATCAACTCAAAGAAATAAGACAAACTATATTAAAGAAATAAATAAACTACGAAAATTAAAACGAAGTCACCACGCTCTAAACTAACAAGAACAAAAAAAGTAGCAGGAAATTAACATGAGAAAAACCAAAGCTGCCGTGCTCTAAAGCAAAAAGAACAAGAAAAACAAATGCCTCTACTCTACTCTACGTAATATGCAGAAAAACAGTCTATCCAAACTCCAAAAACCGCCCCCATTTATATACAGTCTGCATGCGTGTGTTGCTATTTCCAAGTTGGTGCAAGCGTGATGTGTGAGCTGCTGCCGTGAGTTGCTTTCATTCTTTGCTATCCACATTTGATTTTTACATATGTTTTCAAGCCGTGATTGATGCATGTGAGCTGCCGTGAGAGTCTTTGCTTTGTTTTCTGCATTTTCTGCATTGAAGTGCTGTGACTTTTTTTTCAGATGCTGTCTGTTTTCCTGCATTTCTACATGTGTGCCGTGACTTTTTGCTTCTTCATTTTCTGCAATCCGTGAATGATGCTTGTGTGAGCTGTCTGCTACTGGTTTTCTGCATGTGCTGATTGACTTTTCTGCATTTCCGTGAGTTGCTTTGCTTTCTGCATGTGTTTGCTTTCCACTTTTCTTCTGCATATGCGTGTGCTGCATCTTCCTTTTCTGCATGTGCATGTGTTTCAACATGTGCTGCTTTTGCTTTTTTTCCATTTTCTATTTTCTGCATGTGAACCGTGAGTGTGAGCTGCTGTTTTTTCTGTTTTCTGCATTTCTGCATGTGCTGCTGTTTTTCTGTTTTCTGCATTTCTTTATGTGAACCGTGAGTGTGAGCTGCTGTTTATTTTCTGCATTGCATAAAAATGTATTTCTTTCAAAGGCAAATATAGAACTTTATGTGTATAAAATGTTGACATCAATTAATTTGACATTCAATATTAGAATTTGTTGCATAATTAAGTGTTCAATCTCTATTTGATAAAATAAATAACTCATTTAAACAACTTAATCATGCAATTCTAACCCTTTATCAGCCACACCTGCTATGGAACACACGAGACATTGTTTGTGCCACACTTGCTGTAGACACACATGAAATAAAATATGACTCCATTGGCGTTAGTGCCTGGTACGCTCCGGTGACTAATTCTTAGGCCCCATTCATAATCTGTTGACCGTATTTCATCAATTTAGGAAATTTCACATCTATTTAGATACTCTAGAGTCAACAAAGGAGTTCTACCAGGATATTACCCCATCCTAGCATTTAGGATCATGATTGACATGAATAACTTGATGTGACTATTTTTGAAATGCACAAATTGTATTCCCGATGAAATGTGAGAAGAATACGAAAGGAAAGAAGCTGATATGAACCCGTAGGATGAAATCCCTTAAACCCACAATTAATTTGAAAACTCACCCAAGAGAGCCAAAATCAAGTCAATGGAAAAACCTAGACCCATTGAGGAACTCATTTCAAGAACCTAGATTATAGATAATCTAGGCCCCTCGAACAATCTATTTCAAGAACCTAAATTACAAGGAGGAACGCGACAAAGGTTGTGATTTACCTTTGATAAGTTCAAAAAGTTTATTCAAGAACAAGAGGAGATAAACTCAACTCACAATGAAAATAATTAATCAAATTTCATAAACCTTGTAAAATGTGGCCACAAGAACTTTAAATACCCTTTCCCAACAAAATAAACCTTCGACTAAAATTTAAAACTTTCTTTTCTAAAATACCCCTGGGTGGTGTGGCTACAGTAGTTCCTCTAAGAATTAAATCCTAATCTTAAAATGCAATTACCCAAAGACCCCTTAATGGCCACCCTCCCATTTTAATGCTTAACATAAAAAGTTCTCTTGAAACCCTAACTCATAAACATAAGACATATGTGGATCAAGCATCCTCAAGCCAAATTATTCTAAACTAATTCCTATGACTAATAAAATAAGCCATTTAAAAGAATTAAACAAGTCCAAAGACTTCAATCGCATAAACATAATAATAGCCCAAATTATAAACTCACTCTAAATCATGTTGCACTCTTCCATAACTTGTATCAAATGGATCAAAACTGGATCTCCTTCTCTCAAGCCCACCTTAAGTGTTTGGCTCTTATTAGCTTCATCTCAAGTGGATTGCACTAATCATTGCATTGCAACCTTGATCTTCTTAGCTCTTGATTTTGTAATTGGCCCATTTGAAACTTGCAAAGGATCTTTAAGACTAGATCTATCTTGGTGCCCATCAGAAGCTCTAACGTAGCATAACATGGTATGAACGTAAGTCGAAAGACATGACGTACTTGAGACAGAAACATTTTGTAGCATGACATACCATGTAATAGACAACATTTCATAACAAGCATACTTGCAACAGTAAATATTACGTGACATGGCATACATATAACAGATGGCATACGTAACATGACATACTTGCATTGTATAGCAATACATGATAGAATATATTATGTAACAGATAAATATTTCATGGTAGGATAAATTCTATGTAACATTGAACTTGTAATGACATGGCATGTCATGACATATATGATAACATACAAAACTAAACTATAGCTCGTTTACTCATCATACATACACAGTAAACTGATAGTAAGTTAAAAGCTAACTTACCTTGGTGTTCGCGCTTCTATGAAAAACTCAAGTGCGATCACGGTGAATTGTAAGTAGTGATTCTAAAAGTTAAAAATTTAATCACTAATAATTAGAAATATGGAAAAATACTAATTTAGAGTAAAATGATAATTTTACCCTCGATATGTGAGAAAATGACCATTTTATCCTAACTTAAGGATTTTGCATCCTAAATTCAAAAATCACCAAAATATATATCTCATGTAAATTTTGTCATAAACTCAAATATTAACTTAAAAAAATTTAAAACAATTCACAACTATGAAAACCTCATATGGGCTAAAATATGTATAGGCTATTCCTCTTGATTCTTGTTGCAATTCTTCCAATTTCAAAACTCATGATCAAATCATATTTTTACAATAGAGATCTTCTATTCATTCTTAAAACTTCCAATAAAATATTCTATTCATCAATATCAAACTTTTTAGTAAAAAGATCCAAACTTTTTAATTAAAAATGCAAACCTTGGAATCACAAGGTTCGATATATTTCAAAGCATCTTCAAGAACTTCAAAAATCTAAATCTTACTTCTAACATATTCATAACATATTCCTAAGAATAACCATGTTTGGAATAATCAAGCAAAATTCATGAAAATCACGAAAACTACATTTGAAGTTTTCAGCTTCCCTCTCTATGTCCAATAACAGATTTTATTTTTTATTTCGGTTTTAAGTTAACATTTCTCTTGATATACTCTTGACATCGTAAAGATTCTCCTATCTTTTTCTCTCTGGAAAAAGGGGTAGTGTGTGAGTGGTGCGATAGGCACGTGAAGGTTGTTATAACAGTTTTTTGGGTTTTTGGTGTGTAAGGTGAGAGATTTTTGGTAGTAACAGACGAGTGAGGGTGATTCAGGTAAGACCATGGCGGTATGGGGTGGCGGAAGGTCAGGGAATACATTAGTGAGCACAGATGGTGGTGAATTTTCATGTGGAGGAAGGATGGACTCTCTAGAGGAAAATGGAAGAGGTTCATGCTGAGGGAAGATGAGCAAGTGGACATTGATCTGGATGATGATTCTACGATTGAACTAGACCACAAAGAACAAAGGAGTTTGTTGGGGAAAATATGCTCGTCAAGATCGATTAGTAAAGAGGTACTGGAATCTACCTTGGCAAAGATATGTAAGCAAGGTTGCGAAGTTAACTGAGGTATGTCCGAATGTTTTTGTCTTAATTTTTGAGACGATAGCTGACAAAGAAAGAGTGTGATCTGGAAGGCCTTGGTTGTTTGACAACCAGCTATTAGTGCTTAAGGAGTTTGAGGGTTTTACTCCTATAAATCGAGTAAAATTTGACTCTGAAAGATTTTGGATGAGAATTCATAATCTGCCTCTCTCTTGTATGACAAAAGTAAAAGCTAAGCAAATAGGAAGTTCAGTGGGTAAGGTAGAGGATGTTGAAGTGCAGGATGATGGGAGTGGATGGGGGAATTTTTTGAGAATTCAGGTTCATTTGGATCTGACTAAGCCTATTGCAAGAGGGAGAATTGTTAAAGTGAGAGGAAGTAGTTTTTGGGCTCCATTTACTTATGAGAAGCTGCCCAAGATTTGTTTCTCTTGTGGTTGTTTCATGCATGGAGAGGAGGGTTGTGATGGGGACCAGGTTCTAAGGGAGGGAGAGGATTAGCAATATGGTTCTTGGTTACGAGCAAAGTTTTTCCAAAAATCGAAGGGCTATAGTGGAGGTATATGGGGAAGGGAGGAGGCTAATTGGCAGAGAGAGGAGGAAGAAAAATGAGTGAGGTGGGGAGTCATAAAAGTAAGGAGAAGAATGAGAGGGGGACTTGCTGGGACAGGAGAGAGGCTGTTGTGAGTGACAATATAGAGAACGATACAAGGCTAGAAGAGGAAGTGGAAACAAGAATAAAGAAGGGGAAAAGAGCAATAATGAGGAGGGGTTAGGGAAAAAAGTATGTGCTGAAAAATAAAATACTCTTAATGTTGAGGAAAATAGCGAGGGTACTGAGAATAATGAGCTCTTGATTCAGGGGAGGAAAGAGGTAGAAAGGGAGAGTTCTGAAGTGGAGGAACAGTTACAGAAGAAAGGAGGTTGGAAAAGGAAGGGCCAAAGGGAAGAGGGTGGGGGCTGATTTCTCAAAAGTTATGCAGAAAAAAAGAGGCTGTGAAAGGAGAGGTTACAGGTATGAATAAGAAGGGGAGATGGGGTAGTGAGGGAGGAGGTTGAAAATTCCATTGTAGTGGCGGAGGCTGTTTGTTAGCCCCACCAAGCATTATGAAAATCTTGAGCTGAAACTGTCGAGGGTTGGGGAACTTTCAGACAGTTCAAGATCTCTGCAATATGGCAAAGAAGAATAAACCCAACTTAGTTTTTGTTATGGAAACTAAGTCTATGAATAAAAGTTTTGATAGTTTAAAGAAGAGGTTACATTGTGAAGGTTGTTTGTGGTAAAAGCTTTGGGGGAAAAGAGGGGGTATGGTTTTACTATGGAATTCACAAATGAGAGTTGAGATTGTTAACTACTCTCACAAACATTAATGTTTGGGTTGAAGATGAAGGGGAGAAGGGATGGTTATTAACATGTTTCTATGGGGAACCACAAACTACTAAAAGAAAGGAAGCTTGGAGCATGTTGAAGTCTTTCAAACCTTCAAACAATGTTGGGTGGTGTATAATGGGAGATTTCAATGAAATCCTCACAAATGATAAAAAATTGGGAGAGGGGGGGTGGGGGGGGGGGGGGGGGGGGAACAAGGACAGAAGGCCAAATGGAGATGTTTAGGGAAGTGTCGCAGGTAGGTAATTTGTTTGATCTGGGCTGGAAAGGGCAGAAGTTTACTTGGAGTAACTCTCATGAGGATGAGTCTTTCACTAAGGAAAGTTAGGTAAAGCATTAGCCAACCCTGAATGGATCGATACCTACAAAGAAACATGGGTGGAGGTCTAGGTGGCTAGAACTTCAGACCATAAACCCCTACTAGTGCACATCTTGAAACAAAAAGATAGAAGGTGGGGGAGAAAGAGAGGTTTTAAGCACGAAGCCTGCTGGGCTCTGGAAGAAGATTGTGAGAGGGTTCTAAAAAAGGCTTGGAAGAAGAATGATAATGAAGTGATGAATGCTAGTTCTGTGGTAGCCTTACTACAGAGAAGTGTGGATGCTTTAAAAAAATGGAGTAAAGAGAAAATGCTGGGGGGGGGGGTAAAGAGATTGAAGCCAAAACAAAACTGTTACAAAGTTTACAGCAGGAGGAGAACAACTATAATATTGGTGAGATAAGGATTGTAAAGGAGGATCTGAATGTATTACTAGAAATATAGAATCTCAAGTGGAAACAAAGAGCAAAATGCAATTGGTATAGGCATGGAGATAGGAATACAAAATATTTTCATGCATGTGCCAATCAGAGAAGAAGGAAGAACTTCATAAATTCAGTGTACGTTGCAGAAAATAGGAGGAGGGAGGGGTACAAAGATGTTGAAGCAACTTTCATAACCTATTTTGGGAAACTTTTCAATCTTCAAACCCTAGTGGTGAGGAAATTAAGGAATGTCTGGTGGGGTTGGAAGAGAGAGTGACTCCTGCAATGAATGCCACACTAATGAAAAGTTTTTCTAGATTGGAGGTGGAGCAAGCTTTGAAGCAAATGGCTCCCCTAAAAGCCCTTGGTCTAGATTGCTTTGGCCCATGTTTTTATCAAAACCATTGGGGGGTGGTTGAAGAAGAGGAGGTTTGTCAAAATGCATTGTCAATCTTGAATGGTAACCCCATGAATCTTGCTCTTAATCACACTCATATAGCTTTGATTCCTAAGTGTAAAGAACCAAAGAAAGCTAGTGAATATAGACCAACAAGCCTTTGCAATGTTATGTATATAATAGTTTCCAAAACCATCTCAAATAGGCTCAAAAAGATTCTTTGTGTTATTATAACCCTAACCCAAAGTGCCTTTTTGCCCGGGAGATTGATTAATGACAATATAATGGTGGCCTATGTGATATCCGCTCTTTTTTTTTTCTTCTTTATGTATGTGATTATGATGCATCAAAAATCATGCTCTATGCTTAACCTTGAAAATAAATCTTCACAAAATGATTCCGCTCAACTACTCCACCAAGATGCTCAAATTCCACCAAGATGCTCAATCATAAATGTATCAATGCACATCATATTATTTCTTTATTTTTATTTATATATATATTTTTTAATTTTTTTTTAAACTGTGCACACATGCTACCCCCAACTAGTGAGAGACATAGTCCTCAATGAATCGAACGAAAGAAAACAAAGTGCATAGAAATAAGCAAGCAAAACAAAAAAAATCAACATGAAATATAAAACCAAAGCAAAATAACAAATAATAATAAATAAAAAAATGCAAATAAAGAAAATTGTAAAGAGGGAAAAACAAATCAAAACACTTCCCTGAGATCTTGCACAAGCAAGATCTCTTCATGTGGATCAAAGACCTTCATAAATGACTTTAGACGTTGTCCGTTGATAGTAAAGCTATTGCCATTCTTCGGATTGACAATGTCTACCGCCCCGTGAGGATGAACGTTCTTTACGATGTATGGCTGATTGAGCCGAAATATTGCATATTTTAGATATTTAAAACCAATGTATTTTAAATTCCTCATGACATTATTATTGGTTTTAAATGGAAAAATAGTTAATAAGCATAAATTCGAGTTGTAATTTTTAAATTGATTAATATAATGTTTATGCTTAATTTTATAACTATGGTTTAATTAGACAATATTTCCTCACATATATAATATATTTTTAATAATCTATTTTTTCTTGTTAATTTATTTCGAGTGTTATTTCTTTATTTGCAGTTTAAATAAAATTCAAAAGAGATACGATTCTGAGATGGAACTAGTTTGGGTTGATGAAGTAATTTGATTAGCTGGAATTAGTATTGAGTTGCTGAAAGTGCAAGAGTTAGGAGAGTTGAATTTGTTGGAGTTGAGAGACGTGGGGGACTTGAGAAGGAAAGTTGGTGGATGTTTTTAATTGAGAGTGTGCAGTCGGTGAGTGCATGATTAGAGAGAGACGTGTGAGTGTTGTGCTGAAATTAAAGAGAATCGGTGCTTAATTGATGGGAAGAAGAGAGGCGTGCAGAAATTGGGAAAGAAAATGCAAGGCAGCAGCACACAACTCACTCACATACATCACTTGGTCCCACAGCAGAAGCAACTCACGGCTTTAGCACATGCAAAATATATCACGGCACCTCAAGCTACACATGCAGAGAAAATATTCACTTGCAGCAGAAAGTATCCCACGGCAGCAACTTGCACCTGCAGAAAAATACACAAACACATAAAAAGGAAACTCACGGCTGGGAATAAAAACAGCACATGCAGGACAGCACATAAAGCAGAAAAAATCAACCAGCACATGGAGCACAAAACATGGACAGCAGCAGAAAAAACTGCAGCAGAAAATCAGCAATGCAGAAAATAGAAAATCAGCAATGCAGAAAAATAGATGCAGAAAACAAGCAAACCACGGAAAAGAAAAGGAAGCAGCACACATGCAGAAAAGTTGGACAAAACCTGCAGAAAACTGCATTCACACATGCAGAAGAAAAACAGCACATGAAGCAGAAAACAGAAAATCAATAATCACGGCTGGAAAGTAAAAACACAAGCAGGAAAACATGCAGCACACGGCACCTCAATGCAGCACATGCAGACAACATACACATGCAGAAATTGAAGCACTCGGACAACACCAATTTCCTGCAACAAATTGAGCAACAAAAAGTCAAGAACATGTGTTGTATCTTCACCGAAATTCTGCTGCTATTTCCACCAACTTCTTGCAACAAGTTGAGCAACAAAAAGTCAAGAAATTCTGCTGCTCTTCTCCACCAAAATTCTACACAAGTTGAGCAAAAAAAAAAAAAAAAAGTCAAGAAAATCTGCTGCTGTCCCTCCACCGAATGTGTGCTATTTCTCAACCGGATTAATTGCACCAATTGATCATTGAAGAGTCAATTTTTTCAGCTACTATCTCCACCGAATTGTGCTGCTATTTTTCCACCAAATTGGACATTCAAGAAGTGGTGGATTGGTTCTTTAAATAGAGGATGAACGTGTGCTTTTAGGAGAGAACTTTTATGCTTTGTTTTAGTGTTGTTCTTATGTTCCTTAGCAGTTTTTTTTAGTGAAGTTGTTGCTACTTTAATTCTTGCATGAAGTTTCGGTCAAGTTGTAATTTAATTGTTGCTAAGTTGATTTTTAAGTTGGTTAGTAGGTGGGGATGTGTGAATGAAATAAAGATGGAGTTGTGTTGAAATGCAAAATTCAAGTCTTAGTATTCGGAATTTTTTTTTCTTTTGGTTGCAATGCTATGTTGTTTTAGAGTTTTTATTAAGTGTGCTAAGAATTGCTTTAGAATTTTATTTCATTAAGTGTAATACTTTAAATTCTAGCAAGTGTGTTAAGTGATTTCATGGATTAAAGAATTGTTTTAGAGTTTTTATTAATTGTGCTAAGAATTACTCTAGAATTTTATTTCATTATGTGTAATATTTTAAATTCTTGCAAGTGTGTTAGTTAATTTCATGGAATAAAGAATTGTTCTAGAGTTTTCATTAAAGGTTTGGAGATTAATTTTCAAGAGTGTTACATGAGAAGTTGGTTCTTTTTGTTTTGAATTTCAATTGAATGGTGAAGGGGAATTTTCGTTCAGACTTTTTATTCTCTATTTTTATTTAACTTCAGTTTAAAGTTTATAGAATACTTTTGAGATTTTTGGTTTAGAAGTTTGGGCAATTTATTTTCTGTTTACTTATTTCGTGTTATTTATTTTTCTCACTTATTTAATTCTTAATTTAGTTTCATTAATTTCTGAATTTAATCTATTAGTCATTTACATTTCAATCCGACAAACAAATCTAAAAATATGAATCTAGTCCATGACTAGTAACCTCTCCATCCATTGCACATACCATCCACTTGTTTTCTCTTTGTGAAGTTTTTCACACTTTTTCAACGAGTTTAATTTTTGAGTAACTTTCCCTGAGGAGACGATCTAGGAATTTATTCCTAATTATTACACGACATCCTCCTGCACTTGGGAGAGCATTAGTGCTACTCATTTTTGAGTGAGTCATCTCTCTCTCCCCTCCCACGGCTTCACTAGCCGAAATGGGTAAGGACACCTCTTCCTCCTCCACGCCGCCGTACGCGGCAGTTATGGTCTCACCTCCGATCACCAAATGACCACCACCCTCCGGTCATCATTCCCTCCCACAGGCGAGCCCCCACGTGCCCTCCTCCTCCCTCCATGGCACCACCCTCAAAGTGGGTTTTACACCCATTTTCTCCTCCTTGAGCCACCATACACGGCCAAAAAGGCCACCAACCACCACCAATGGAACCACCATGTCATGGGCTTCCTCCCCATGTCCACCTTTCTCCCTAACTCTCTCTCTTTCTCTGATGGGTCTCCATGGCCTTAGTTTTGGTTGCACCGCCATGCACCACCGTACATGGCCACCCAACGGAACTATACATAGCTCTCACTCTCCCTCACTCTCCAAAGATGAGTTATGCTTCAAATGGCCGATCCGCCGCTGTGAGCCACCGTATGGCCACCACCTCGGTACCATAGCTCCACCACATCTTCATCTACCTTTCCCTAACTTGCCATGAAGTTCTATGGCCTTCCTCCACCTCAAGCAACTCCCACCATTTCGGATGCATTGTTCACGGCATGATGCTGCCGTGCTCCGCCACCTTTGACCACCACGAGGCCACCGTGAGCCTTTCCAAGACCACGCCTAGCTATTCTCATGCCCAAACTGCCACTTGATGCGGAGGACAACCGCCATACGCGGTGTTACCACCACGTTCGCTCCTCCGACGCTTGATCGTGATGAGGAGCGAGCAGCGCACGGGTTATCTCGTCGATGGTATAACCCTCTATCTCTAGTATTTACGTTTAAAATAGTTGGTTGGTTAGACTGTAGACTGTGTAGTTAGTATTTGTGGAGTTCGCTGCGTAGTTGTGAAGTGTTGGGCTTGATTGTGTAGTATTGTGGACTGTACTGTGAAGTATGGGCGTGAGATGGATGCCATAGTTGTGACACGGCGAAAAGTGTGAAGAGAGTACATGTGGAGTGTACTCTGTGTAATGCAGCAACGCTCCGTGTGACGTGCGCTGTAATGATGTGTGGCGTAGAAGGAAGGGAGTGCGCGTGGAGTGTACTCCGTGTTGTATGGCAATGCAACATGTGATGTGCATCGTGTTAATAAGTGTTGTAGCAAAAGGAGTACTCGTGGCACGTACTCCGTGTCGCATAGCGATGCACCATGAGGCGTGTATCGTAGCGATGTGTGTTGTAGTATGGATGAAAGAGAGTTCACGTGAGTGTACACTGTACTAGGTCATGATACACCCAATGGCGTGTCACGAAGGGTTGGATGGCATAGCAGAGAAGTGTGGAGTGTATGGTGTAACGTCGGGAAATTGTGTAACAGTGTCCCGAAGTAATGGTGATATGGCCTGTAGTCCAGGGTGACGGGTGTCACCTTGTGGTTGACTACGGCTAAGAGTAAGTGTGAAGTGGTGAAAAAGTATCAGAGAGTGCAGCGGAAGCATGATGGGCATCATGTTGTAATTCGGAAATTTGTCTCGAGCTGCATAATGTGACAGAGGTGCATTTGTGGATGCAGTCCTCTTATTAAGTGACAGGAACTATGTAACAGTGTCCCAAAGCATTGGTGATATGGCCTGTAGTCTGGGGTGACGGGTGTCACCTTGTGGTTGACTATGGCTAAGAGTATAAGGAAGTGGTGGAAAAGTATCAGAGCGTGCAGTGGGAGCATGATGGGTATCGTGACGTGACTCGAGATTAGTCTTGAGCTGCGTGACATGACAGAGGTGCATTTGTGGGTGCAATATTTCCTATCAAGTGTTGAGATGAACTTGTACAGGGTCGAGAAGTAAGAAGAATCCTATCAACTGGGTCTGAGCAAGTTGGTATTGGAGTATGGAGCTTGTTCATACAAGCAGGCGTTCGTTGGAACTATAAGTTGCTCTCAGGTGATAAAAAGGGGATAAGATACAAGTGTCTCTAGCGAGACACATGTGCCGGATAGGTTTACTATATGTAATGGATAATCTGTCCTAATCACGGTTACATGGTGTTTTAGCCCCAAAGTTGGCTTGAATTGATGTAGCCTGACTAGTTGGGAATGAGGATGTAGTATGGGCTCGGATACGTGAAGGTAGTATTGGGTAGCTGTCAGTCGGAATCATGCGTAAGACTGTGGAAATAGAAGAATGAAACAGAGGTCTTAGTGTCTTAACCCTAAGGTGAATCACGAAGGTTAACTTTAAGGAATAAGATCCCGAAGGTTTTAGCATAGTAAATAGTATGTAAGAGCCCAGGGATGGACGGAGAGTGTTCCAAGTGAGGCATAGTTCTATTTTTAGAATAGTTACTTATCCATTAGATAGATGATGACGTAAGGTTATGTGTATACATGTAGGTTGCCATTTGACACGCACACGAATGGACTGCATGGAATGAATATGGCATGAAGTCCAAGTAAGTATTAAGTTCATACTCTTCTAGAGTTTTTCTTTATAGAAATGAAGAAGAAGAAGAAAGCTTTTCTCTAAAAGGAAAACGAAAACAAAACGTAAGTTTTCAAGTATAACTACGTAGTGGCCTTCTTTGGCAGCCCCTTTTAACGCACCCAAAGTATGTATGTGTATGCATGTGAATGGATGCTATAAGTAGTATGTATTATATGTATGTTTATGAAAGGGAAACGAAAGGAAGCCTTAAAAGACGTAAGAACTGTTAAGAAATGTGATGTGAACCCCAATTGACTTGCTTTGAGACCCAACAACAATACTAGAAAAACAACCCCAAGAAAGCCAAACTCAGGTCTATGGATGGAGAATCTAGGCCCGATGAGAACTCGTTCCAAGAACCTAGATTATATTAAAATCTAGACCCGTTGAAGAATCCGTCTCAAGAACGTAGATTACAAAGGAGGAACGCCACAAAGGTTTTAATTTACCTTTGATAAGTTCAAAAGTTCAAGAAGAACAAGAGCAGAAAAGTCAACTCTCAATGAAAATTCCAAATAGTCTGCCTCTCAAATGAGGCTACAAGTTGTTTAAATAGACAATCCCCAAAAATCCTAATGAAAGTGCCTCGAGTACTATAGCGTGAACAATTTCGTATGTCGCGCTACAGTAACTTCTAAAACCCTAGTGAAATAATAAGTTTCCAAATAAACCCTTGGCCAAAATACAAGGCATTTCCAAAGAAAACCCTAGTCCATTAGAAATAAGACATAAGTGGGTTAGGCATCCTCAAGCCCACTTCTCCTAAACTAATAATAAAAGCCTTTAAACAAATTGAGAGCCTTAACAACAACAGGCCCTATCTCTAAGTCATGTCTTCCATAGCTTGTATCAAGTGGATCAAAGTTGGTTCTTCTTCCTTCAAGCCCATCTTGAGTATTGGGCTCTTCCTAGCTTCTTCCCAAGTAGTATGGGTAAGTTGTCTAAGGTTGGGACGCATGACTCTGTCGGTCGGAATCATGCGTCAGATTGTGGAAATAGAAGAACGAGATGGAGGTCTTAGTGTCTTAACCCTAAGGTGAATCACGAGGGTTCCTTTAAGGAATAAGATCCCGAAGGTTTTAGATAGTAAATGAATGTAAGAGCCCAGGAATGGACGGAGAGTGTTCCAAGTGAGGCTAGTTCTATTTTTAGAATAGTTCCTTATCATTAGATAGATGATGACGTAAGGTTATGTGTATCATGTAGGTTGCCATCTGACACGCACAGAATGGACTGCATGGAATGAGTATGGCATGAAGTCCAGGTAAGTATTAGTTCATACTCTTCTAGAGTTTTCTATAGAAAGAAGAAAAAGAGAAAGCTTTTTCTAAAAAGAAACGAAAATGAAACGTAAGTTTTCAAGTATAAGTAGTACGGCCTTCTTGGCAGCCCCTTTTACGCACCCAAAGTATGTAGTGTATGCATGTGAATGGATGCTATATGTAGTACGTATTCTATGTATGTTCATGAAAAGAAAATGGAATGAAGCCTTAAAAGATGTAAGAACCGTTAAGAAATGCAAGGACCGAAACCGTAACGAAACGAAAGAAGAGAAAACAAGAATTTTCCCTAAACTAACTCTCTTTCCAATGATTCTTTTCAGACTCTTTTAAACAGTCTCTTCTTCAAAGAAAAGGAAGAAAACCATTTTCTCTTGAAGAGACTTCTTTTAAAAGGACTTTTACAAAATGAAAGAGAGAAAACTATTTTCTTAATTAAAACTCTTATGAAGTGAAAGAACTGAAGAAACGTAAGAACCGTAAGAAACGTAAGGACTGAAATGAAAGAATGGACTGTAAAGGAAAGGAAAGGAATGGACTGTAAAGGAAAGAATGGATTGGACTGAATGGATGATGTATGAAGATATGTAACGGCCACATGGACTGAAATGGATATGGTACCAATGAATGGACTGTAAAGGGACAGATTGCAATGCCGGGTAAGTAGTGCTGGTAGTGCACCTAGTGCTGCACCCTGACGGAATGGATTCCCCAACCCGTGGCCACGGGCGGAATCAGGTCCAAAAGACCGCTAACCCCAGCACACGGGGCTTAAGAGTGTGCAATGGCCTATGAAAGTGAAAAGAAAGAACGGATGCATGTTAAGTTAAGAATGCATGTATGAATGGATGAACGGAATGCATGAACGTACGTAAGGAAAGATGAACGAATGAATGCATGTATGCATGGATGTATGTATGTAAAAAGAACAAATGCATGAAGACATTCTTTAAGAAATGAAGGCAGCGATGCATGGGGAACTGTTTTAAAGAAGAAAGCATGTTTATAACGAAATACCCCACCTCGCAACGTTTTAAAACGAAAAGAACGACGTATGCATGCTAAGTACGCTATGAATGTATGGAATGATGAATGCATGACTGAAAATCTATGTTGTTATATTTTAACTGTATGAAGTAATGCTTACGAGTCATCGACTCATTTTAGTTTTATGTGTGCCCTCCCAGGCACAAGATGAGCATGACAGGACAGGACGGGCACAGCCAAAGGGGGAAGAGCACGAAGGCCTAGGCAAGATGTTTTTATATGAAAACTTAAATTATGAAAGTTAATGTTTTCCGCTAAGTCTTTTAATAAAGAAAAATGAATTTTATTTATAGCATGAAAGTCTTTTATATCCTGGCATGAATGGAAAAGGAAAGAAAAAGCAATAGTAATTCCCATCGATTTTTATCAAAATCGATACGAAAAGGACCCACCATAAGGACGGGCGTTACATGCATCCCCTTTGAATATACGACTCAATAAAATAAAATAAAAATTCAGATTTTTTTTTCTTTCTTTCTTTTCTTTTCTTTTCTTTTCTTTTGCTCATCGATTCAATCACAAACAACAATATTCAATTGTAACAATCAAACAATTGAATTTCAAACACATAAAAATTGATAAGGAAATAGAAGAGAATCAATAAAACGGCACTCCAAGCAATTGACAAACTTAGAGATGCAAGAAACCCCAGAAATTCCCAACTCTATAGATGGTGCAAATTTTGGCAGCCCTCAAACAAGCAATTTAGCCACCCAATGTTGAAGAACATGAAACAAAAAAGATAGAGTAATCTCGTAGCCCTAGGAAACGAATTTCTGCACTTTTTTTTTTGCAACCATAGAACAATGAAGCCCTAGAATTAAAGATGCAATAAATAAAAGATAGAATTACACCTGATTGGAAACCTTGCTCTGAATACCAAATGATGTGAACCCCAATCGACTTGCTTTGAGACCCAACAACAATACTGGAAAAACAACCCCAAGAAAGCGAAACTCAGGTCTATGGATGGAGAATCTAGACCCGATGAGAACTCGTTCCAATAACCTAGATTATGTTAAAATCTAGACTCGTTGAAGAATCCATCTCAAGAACCTAGATTACAAAGGAGGAACGCCATAAAGGTTTTGATTTACCTTTGATAAGTTCAAAAGTTAAAGAAGAACAAGAGGAGAAAACTCAACTCTCAATGAAAATTCTATATAGTCTGCCTCTCAAATGAGGCTACAAGTTATTTAAATAGACAATCCCCAAAAACCCTAATGAAAGTGCCTCGGGTACTGTAGCGTGAACAGTGTTGTACGTTGCGTTACAGTAACTTCTAAAACCCTAGTGAAATAATAAGTTTCCAAATAAACCCTTGGCCAAAATACAAGGCCTTCTCAAAGAAAACCCTAGTCCATTAGAAATAAGACATATGTGGGCCAAGCATAGTCAAGCCCACTTCTTCTAAACTATTAGTAAAAGCCTTTAAACAATTTGAGAGCCTTAACAACAACAGGCCCTATCTCTAAGTCATGTCTTCCATAGCAGGTATCAAGTGAATTAAAACTGGTTCTTCTTCCTTCAAGCCCATCTTGAGTATTGAGCTCTTCCTAGCTTCTTCCCAAGTGGATTGCACCAATCCTTGCATTGGCCCATCTGGAACTTGCAAATGATCTTTAAGGATAGCTCCACCTTGGTTCCCATCATGACACGAGACTTAAGGACTTTATACGAGGAAAAGAGTAATTACAAAACAAGATACCAACTAGAAAGATGTATTCAGCCCTTTCGATGATAAAGCTCAATCGATGCCAAATCACTCAATTTTTAGATTGCAAGTATTTCAAATAACTACACCCAAAATCCTTTTCCTTTCTCTTCTTCCCTTTTTTTCAAAATTTTCTTTTCTTTTCTTTTCTTTTCTTTTCTCACTAATTCAATCACAAACAACAATATCCAATTGTGACAATCAAACAATTAAATTCAAACATACAAAAATTGATAAGGAAATAGAAGAGAATCAATGAAACAGCACTCCAAGCAATTAACAAACTTAGAGATGCAAGACCCTAGAATTTAGAAACCCTAATGATGCAATTCGGCACCCCCCGGCTCTCTCTCTCTCTCTCTCTCATTACGGTAACCCTAAACAAAGAACAAGGCAGCCCTAATTGATATTGGGCCAACCCCCCCCCCTCCATTTTTTGTAACCCTAGAACAATGAAGTCTTAAAATTAAAGATGCAAGAATAAAATCATAGAATCAGACATGATTGGAAATTAAGCTTTGAATACTAAATGATATGAATCTGCGGAAATGGAATCCCTTGAATTCGCAATCAATTTGAAGATTCACTCAAGAAAACCAAAAATCAAGTCAATAGATGGAAAAATCTAGACCCGTTGAGAAACTCGTTTCAAGAACCTAGATTAGATTAAAATCTAGATCCGTTGAAGAACCTGATTCAAGAACCCAGATTACAAATGAAGAATGCCACAAAGGTTGTGATTTATTTTTAATAAGTTCAAAAGTTCTATGAAGAACAAGAGGAGATAAACACAACTCACAAGAAATAAAATTCATCAAATTTCATAAAACTTCTTAAAATGTGGCTAAAAAGAGTATTTAAACTCTTCCCAAAACATAACCCTAGCTAAAATAAAAATGAGTCTTCCAAAAATACCCTAAGTGAATAGTGTGCGGCTACAATACTGCTACAGTAACTTAGCCTCTTGAAACCCTAGTTCAACAAAATAAAACATATGTGGGCCAAGTATCCTCAAGCCCAATTATTCTAGACTTCCTATAACTAATGAAAAACCCTTTTAATGAGTTAAAAATGTTCAAAACCTCAATCATATAAACTTAATAATAGGCCCAAACAATAACTCTAAGTCATGTCTTCTATGGCTTGTATCACATGAATCAAAACTGGATCTCCTTCTTTCAAGCCAATCTTGGATGTTGGAGTTTTACTAGTTTCATCCCAAGTGAATTGCACCAATCTTTGCATTGCTTTCTAGATCTTCTTTGCTCTTGGCCTTGTGATTGACCCATCTAGAACTTGCAAGAGATCTTTAAGATTCGGTCCACCTTGGGGCCTATCAAGTGATACCCAAGGAGGAAAAGCCATCCCAACCTAAGTAATAGGTGCGTAGGCTTGTCTTCTGTTGTAAAACTTGTCCATGTATTGAAGTTGTATTTGTGAATATTAGATAAGCGACCTTATGTGGCCAGCCTCATTTTGGAATTATAATGAATTTAATAGTACTAGTGTTGTAAACATACTCAATCCAAGGAAATCATTTGACCCAAGCAGAGGGTGTGGAGCTAGTGAAACAATGCAAATACATCTCAAGAGTGCACTTGACTACTTCAATTTGCTCGTCTGTCTGAGGGTGATACAAGGAGCTAAAATTGAATTTGATGCCCTGTATCTAGAAGAGCTATTGCCAAAAATTACTAGTGAAGGTGGGATCTTGGTCATAAACTAGGAAGTGCGTAACCCATGCAATTTGATAGGTAAAAAATTTAAGCCACCAGTACTATTGAGAATGGCTTTTTGATAGGTAAGAAAAGAGCAAACTTAGACAACCTATCCACCACCAAGTAATTACATTTTTTTCTTGAGAGCTAGGCATTCCAATAGTGAAGTCCATCTAGATGTCTGCCCATACAACGACTGGAATGGGTAGTGGCTGGAGAAGGCCAGCGAGTTTATTGTGCTCACCAAAGTTTTGAGTTCCATTTCGGTTGAAGTACTTGAATGGAACATTTTGGTACCAGTACATTTCAATGTATCATTTCGAATTAATCCTAGGGAGAATTATATATATATTTTTTTAATAAGCAAACTAGTATATGCTAACTTTGCATCAAAAAATGTTCCAAATATCCTAGATCGATGGTTGGCCTTTATTGTTGGCTATAGCAGCAAACCAAAGGGACCTAAACATTCTAAATACAATTCACATGTAAATCAAAAAAATCAAATATGAGAATTCTCATATCAAATAGAATTTTCTTATTACTAGTATTATCAAAATATTAACTAAATATGGGAGGAGAATCCTCAACGGTGAGGATATTACAGGGAGCAGATAAGAAACAGGTAGAGAAAGTGATATAATGTAAGCTATAAAAATCTAAGAACTCCAAGAAGGAAAGAACAAATCCCCCAATAGCCCTCTTAAAACATTATTATTATATTATGCTTTCTTAAAGTCTATTTCCAAGAAGCTAATCCCCAATTAAGTCTGGGAGGTTGCTTGCTAGTGGAGTCTCGGCGGAAGTCTCTTCCATGGTACAAGAATTTGGTTCTAGTAGTAGCCAGTCAACCTTGGAACCTATGCAAAGCCTTAATGGAGACCTGTCTAGGCCATTTTGTCATTTTTGATATCTTTTCAGGATCCATTGACACTCCATGCTCTGAAATGAGGTGTCCCAAATAGTTGACTTAGTCACTAGGGGTGGCAATATGTAACACGACCCATAAACCCAGCACGAACACAATACAAAATTATCGAGTTTGGATTTGATGTTAACTAGTTCATGTCAAAACGGGTTGACCTAAGATAACCCGCTCCTTCTTTCTTCTATAATTGTGAGCTTTGATCTATGTGCCGAGCCTCGATTGCGTGTTTTAAAAGATATCCAGTGGATTTTAAATCAAGTTCGATATTTTAAAGCTTACATATATTTTAAATATTCTGGAAATATTTATGTGACATTTCCAGTGTTATTGGACTAAACTTGTTTTAAATAACACAATTATAATATTTTTATGAGATCTAAAAATATTATAATTGTGAAAAATTATTTAAATTAAAATATTTTAGTCATTTAAAAATATTACGAGATGATTTAACTTTATGTTGAAAACTCTAAATTAATTTAAATGATTTTATCTTCTTTGAGTAATTAATGAGACTTCATTTTAATTAATGACAAAGGGATATTATTTTATTAAACTTAATTCTATCTTAATTCATCTCAGTGTTTTATTTTAAATAATAAATAAAACACTTACGCGTTTTCAAATCAGTATTTAAACTCACCATTAGATCGTTTTGAAGATCCCGAAACGAATGATCTGAATTAAATACCCAAAACCCTCCCTTTTTCCCCTCACTTTTTCCCTTTCCCTTGTCTCTCCTCTCTCTCCCTTGGACCCGCGTGCACAGCTTCATTATAGCCGAACCACTCCCTCCTCCTGCCCAACCACCGCGGGTCACCAGCTGCCCATCTCCCTTCGGCCAACATCCCTTCCCACCAACGAGCTCTCCCGTGCTCTCTCTCTCCTCCTAGAGCAACTCGACCAAAATAAGTTTCACACCCATTTCTCCACTATAGCACCACCATACACGGCCAGCTTGGCCTCTGACCACCACCAATGGAATCCTCACTCTATGGGCTTCCTTTCCATGGTCTCCTTTCCTCTACCTCTCTCGCTCTTCGATGGGTCACAAGCGCACACACACGATTTCACCACCGTGCATGGCTACCCACGCCACCTTACCACCACCATGATCCTCTCACCACCACAACCTTCCCCAGCCATTTTCATGTCCAACCAAGGTACCCACAGCTCTCACTCTCCCCCACTCTCTCATGCACGGTTTACACTACTCATGGCCGATCTGCCGTTGTGAGCCACCGTCCAGCCACCACCTCGCCACCACAGCTCCACCACACCTCCCTCAAGCTCCTCCATGCCCAACCAAGCTCCTCTAGCTTTCCCTCTCCATTTCCTAGTTTAGCTATACACGGCCTGAAAACCTCCACTGACCACCGTGCCTCCTCCGTGTGCCACCTCAGCACCGCCATGAGGCCACCACTATAGGACCATGAACAAACCTTTCCCCACTCCGATCCACATCAGTAGCCACCCCTAGTAGCCTAAACAGCCACTGTACGCGGTGTTAACTGCCACGTACGACTCCTCCGGTGTTTTGATCGTGGCAGGCAGCAAGCGACGTACGGGTTATCCCACCGATGGTATAACCCACTATCTCTCGTTATTTATGATATATGTTAGTTAATAGGTTGTGGACTGTGTTGTTGGCAATTGTGGAGTTCACTACATAGTTGTGAAGTGAAGTATGGCTATGTAACGAAGTGTTGGGCATAATCATGTAGTGTTGTGGACTGTGCTGTAAAGTATGGGTGTGAGGCGTATGCCATAGTTGTGATACAGTGTGGTGTGAAAGGAGTACATGTGGAGTGTACTCCATGTAGTGCAGTGACGCACCGTGTGACGTGCGTCGTAGTGATGCGTAGCGTAGTGTAAGTGGAAGAGAGTGCACGTGGCGTGTGCTCTGTGTTGTGTAGTGATGCACTGTAAGACATGTCACGTATAATAGGATGGTTACATATTCAGGGAGTGTAGAGTGTATTGTGTATAATCAAGAACTGTGTAATAGTTTCCCGAAGTATTTGTGATGTGGCCTGTAGTCTAAGGTGATAGGTGTCATCTTGTGGTTGACTTATGGCTGATACTATGAATGAAGTGGTGGAAAAGTATCAGAGTAGTGCAGCAGAAGAATGACAAGCATCGTGACATGACTCGGGGTTAGTCTTGAGCTGCGTGACGTGACAGAGGTGCATTTGTAGATGTAGTCCTCTTGTTAAGTGTCTGGATGAACTTGTACAGGGCCAGGAAGTAAGAAAAGTCCTACCGACTGGGTTTGAGCAAGTTGGTATTGGAGTATGGAGCTTGTTTATACAAGCGGGCGTTCATTGAACTATAAGTTGATCTTAGGTGAAAAAGGGATAAGGTGCATGTGCCTCTAGCGAGACACATGTGCCGGACAAGTTTAACGTATGTAATGGATAATCTGTCCTCAGCATGGTTGCACGATGTTTAAGCCTCAGAGTTGGCTTAAAGTCATGTGGCATGCATGGATGGGAATGAGGATTGAGTATGGGCTATGATGCATGAAGGTATATCGTCTAAGGTTGGAATGCGTGACTCTGTCAGACGGAATCATGCGTTGGAATGTGGAAATAGAAGAGTACGACAAAAGTCTTAGTGTCTTAACCCTAAGGTGTATTACAGAGGTTCACTTTAAAGAATAAGACTCCGAAGGTTTTAGCATAGCAAATGCCACGTAAGAGCCCAATGATGGATGAAGAGTGTTTCGAGTGAAGCATAGTTCTATTTTTAGTATCGTTGCTTATGAATTATATAGATGATGATATAAGGTTATGTGTATGCATGTAGATTATCATCTGACACGCACACGAATGAACTGCATGGAATGAGTATGGAATGAACTCTAGGTAAGTATTGCGTTCATACTCTTCTAGAGTTTTCTTAAACAAATGAAAAGGAAAACGGAACGCTTTTCTTAAAAATGCTAAAATGCTTTACGAACTGATGCTTTTTCTACAAAACACGTTTTACGAAAAAGAAAGTTAAGCATAAGATTTCAAGTATAAATAACGGCCCTCCTTGGCAGCTCCTTTTCACCCACCCAAAGTATGTATGTGTATGCATGTAGATGGATGCTATACGCGTTATGTAGTATGTATGTTCAAGAAATGAAACTAACCGATGCTTTAAAAGATGCATGAACTGACGCTTTTAAAACGATGCCTCGAAAGAAAACATTTTTTTAAAATGTCCAATGCTTTTAAAATGACATTTATGAACGAAAGAATTGTAAGAACTATAAGAACTGAATGAAAGAACTGTAAGGACTGTAAAGGAATGAATGGACTGTAAAGGAATGAAAGGACTGAAAAGGAATGAATGGACTGAAACCATGATGTATGAAGAGATGTGTAACGCCCGTCCTTATGGTGGGTCTTTTTCATATTCGATTTTGATAAAAATCGACAGGAATTACTATTCTTTTTAAAATTCTTTTCCATCTATGCCAGGATACAAAAGACTCTATGCTATAAATAAAATTCATTTTCTTAATTAAAAGATTACAGTGGAAAACATTAAATTTCATAATTTAAGTTTTCATATAAAAACATCTTGCCTAGGCCTTCATACTCTTCCCCCTTGAGTTGTGCCCGTCCTGACCTGTCATGCTCATCTTGTGCCTGGGAGGGCACACATAAAACCTAAAATGAGTTGATGACTCGTAAGCATTACTTCATACAGTCAAAATATAATAACATAGATTTTCAGTCATGCATTTATCATTCCATACATACATATCGTACATAGCATGCATACGTCTTTCTTTTCATTTTAAAACGTTGCGAGGTGGGGTTTTTCTTTATAAACATGCTTTCTTCTTTAAAACAGTTCCCCACGCATCGCTGCCTTCATTCCTTAAAGAGTCTTTTCATGCATTCGTTCTTTTACATACATTCATGCATACATGCGTTCATCTTTTCTTACTTACGTACATTCATGCATTCTGTCCATCCATTCATACAAGCATTCCTTTCTTAACATGCATACGTTCATTCTTATCACTTTCATTGGCTATGTACACTGTTACGCCCCATGTGCTGGGGTTAGCGGACTTTTGAACCTGATTCTGCCCATGGCCACGGGTTGTGAATCCATTCCGTCAGGGTGCAGCCTTGGGTGCACTACCAGTATTACTTACCAGGCATTGCAATCTGCCCCGTCCAGTCCATTCATTTGGTACCATTTCCATTTTATTCATGTGGCCGTTACATATTTTCATACATCATCCATTCAGTCTAGTCCATTCATTCCTTTACAGTCCTTTCCTTTCCTTTACAGTCCATTCTTTCATTTCAGTCCTTACAGTTCTTACGTTTCTTACCTTTCTTCATTTCTTACAGCTCATGGTGAACCTTCGTGATTCACCTTAGGGTTAAGACACTAAGACCTCTGTCTCATTCTTTTAATTCCACAATCTGATGCATGATTCTGACCGACAGAGTCATGCGTCCCAACCTTAGCCAACTTACCCATTACTACCTTCACGTATCCTAGCCCATACTACATCCTCATTCCCATCCAGACAAGCTACATGAATTCAAGCCAACTTTGGTGCTAAAATACCATGTAACCATGCTCAGGATAGATTACCCATTACATATGGTAAACCTGTCCGATACACGTGTCTCACCAGAGACATCTGTATCTTACCCCCTTTTATCACCTAAGAGCAACTTATAGTTCCAATGAACGCCATCTTGTATAAACAAGCTCCATACTCCGATACCAACTTGCTCAGACCTGGTCGATAGGACACTATGCAGCTTGAGAAAAATTCCCAAATAACAGGACGATGCCCATCATGCTTCCGCTGCACTCTCTAATACCTTTTTCACCACTTCACACATACCTTCAGCCACAAGTCAGCCTCAAGGCATGACCCGTTACCTTGGACTATAGCCACATCACCATCGCTTCGGGACACTGATACACAGTTTCCCGACGTTACACCATACACTCCACACTTCTCTGCTACTCCATCCAACCCTTCGTGACACGCCATCCGGTGTATCACGACCTAGTACAGAATACACTCACGTGAACTCTCTTCCATCCATACTACAACACACATCACTACGATACATGCCTCACGGTGCATTGCTACGTGACATGGAGTATGCGCCACGCGTACTCCTTTCGCTACAACACTTATTATCGCGACACACATCACACGGTGTATCACCATACAACATGGAGTACACTCCACACGCACTCCTGTCTACACCACACATCACTACAGTGCACGTCACAAGGCGCGTTGCTGCATTACATAGAGTACGTTTCACGCGTACTCTTTTCACACTACACGCCGTATCTCAACTACAGCATCCATCTCACGCCCATACTTCACAGCACAGTCCACAATACTATACAATCAAGCCCAATACTTCACAACTACACTTTACTTCACAACTATGCAGCGAACTCCACAAATACCAACTACACAGTCTACAGTCTAACAAATCAACTACTTTAAACGTAAATAACTAAAGATAAAGGGTTATACCATCGACGGGATAACCCATGCGTTGCTCGTTGCTCGTCACGATCAAGCGTCGGAGGAGCGTACATGGCGGTAACTGTAACAGCCCGCTAAAATTATCAGTTTTGGATTCTTTCCCGACAGCAATCACATCTCTCTCGTCTTTACCCTCATCTGGAATCACGCGTACAGATTATCTTTTCCGTAAATCACGTAATTTGTTCTTCACCGACAGCTGTAAAATCATGAACAGTTTTATCCTAAGCGTTGTACCTCGATGGCGTTTTCCCAGATCTTATCCATCAAATTTCGAAGTATTAGAAAAGCTTGTTTTTAAAGTAGCACAATTATAATAATTTAATGAGCTCTGAAAATATTATAATTGTGGATAATTACTTAGATTAAATATTTTAGTTGTTTTAAGATATTAAGATGTTTAATTTTACGTTGAAAACTCCTATTTAAATTAATTGGTTTTATCATCTTCGATTAATTAACGGTACTTTATCATTTTATATAATGATGAGGAAATATTATTTTATAAATTTTAGTTTATAAAATAATATTCTACCTTAATTCATCGTGGTGTTTTATTTAAAGTGTTTGATTTAAAATAAAACATTTATGAGTTTTTAATCAGTGTTTTAATTCACCGTTGAATTATTTGAGGATCCCAAAACGTAGGATTGAAGTTTATTACCTAGGCTCCTACCCTTTTTCCTTCATTTTTCCTTTTTTCTTTTTTTTTCTTCCTCTTTCCTCTCCTTCTCTCCATGGTCGACTTACACCCTTCCACCATAGCTGATCGGTTCTAGCTTCCTACCGGCGCCACCTCCGGCCGCCGTGCCTCACCTCCACCTCCGGCATGTCCCTCCCTCACCGGCGAACACATCTGCACCGGAGGTGTGCAACGCCGGCCACCAATTCTCTCTCTCTTCCCGTGCTCTTCCTTCTTGTCTCATTACCGTCGCCGCCCCTTTGACCGCCCGTTTCTCCGCCGTCCGGTGGAGGTGTCGTACACCACCCCCGCCATTCTCTTCCCCTTTCACCATAGTTCATACACACCAATTTTCAGAGCCATCGGACCAGCCGTTAGTCGCCGAGAGCCCCCGGAAGTTGCTGCCCCTGCCCTGTTTTCTCCCCTGTTGCCGATTTCTTTCTCCGCCCAGAACCGCCGCTCGCCGGCGGCGTGGACTACACCACCCACCCAGATTTCTTCCCCTCTCACCGGTGAACATCCCCTCCAAGTTTCACCTCCATCCGAGCCACGGTTAGCCGCCACTCTCGCCTCCAAACAAATGGGTTTTTAAGGCTTTTCACCATTTTGGACCACCATACACGGCCAAATCAGCCACCAAGCACCACCATTGGATTCACCACATCAAGGGCTTCCTCCCCATGTCTTTCTTTTTCCCAAACTCTCACTTTTTCTCATATGGGTTTCTCAAAACACCCGTTCGGTTGCACCACCGTGCGCCGCCGTACACGGCCACCCGTGGTGTTTCACCACCACCATCTTGTTCCTCTCATCCTCATGAACCTCTCCAAGAAATTTCATGGCCAACGGAGCTTCGTAGAGCTCACACTCTCCCGCACTCTCCAAGGCCAAAAATGGTTTCAAACGGCCGATCTGCCGCCGTTAGCCACCGTCCGACCACCACCTCGCCACCACAGCTCCACCACATGTTCCTCTACCTTTCCCTAGCTTTCCATGAAGTTCTATGGCTTTTCGCTACCTCGCGTCTCCTCCGCTCACCGTTCGGAGTTACTGTTCACGGCGTGATGCCGCCGTGCTCCGCCACCTTTGACCATCACAAGGCGACCGTGAGTCTTCCAAGACCACGCCTAGCCTTTCTCAAGCCCAAACTACCACTTTATGTGGTGGACAGACACCGTACCGCCACGTATGCTCCTCCGACGCATGTTCGTGACGAGCAGCGAGCGACGCACGGGTTATCCCGTCGATGGTATAACCCTCTATCTTTAGTTATTTATGTTTAACATAGTTGATTTGGTTGGCTGTAGACTGTGTAGTTAGTGTTTGTGGAGTTCGCTGCGTAGTTGTGAAACGAAGTGTGGTTGTGAAGTGTTAGGCTTGATTTTGTAGTTTTGTGGACTGTGCTGTGAAGTATAGGCGTGAGATGGATGCCGTAGATGTGATACGGCGGGTTGTGTGAAGAGAATACGCGTGTAGCGTATTCTGTGTAATGCAGCGACGCGCCGCGCGACGTGCGCTGTAGTGATGTGGGTCGTAGAAGGAAGGGAGTACGCATGTAGTGTACTCCGTGTGGTATGGCGATGCATCGTGTGATGTGCATCGTGTTGATGAGTGTTGTAGCGAAGGAAGTACGCGTAGCGCGTACTCCGTGTCGCGTAGCGATGCACCGTGAGACGTGTATCGCAGTGATGGGTTTTGTAGTGTGAATGGAAGAGAGTTCACGTGAGTGTACTCTGTACTAAGTCGTGATACACCGGATGGCGTGTCACGAAGGGTTGGATGGCGTAGCAGAGAAGTGTGGAGCGTATGGTGTAATGTTGGGAAACTGTATGACAGTGTCCCGAAGCAGTGATGATATGGATTATAGTCCGGGATGACTGGTGTCATCTTGTGGTTGACTATGGCTAAGAGTATATGGATTGAGAAATGAGTTGTTTGTTTGGTTGTTATTGATAATTTTAATGAACTTGTTTTAGTGCAAAGGCTTTCTGAAGTCAATTTATCTCTTCCGAGTATAGTGAAACCTCAAGTTGGCCGTGGTGTTGCAAGTGCTTACAATATGGCAATTGAGTTCAGAAGTGAAAATCTTAAGGACTTGAGTGTTCCTCTTCCAGCTGTTGTGCAGTTCCTCGTGTCTCGCGCTCTATTCTCATAGAACGCGACGATCGAGGTAAGTTAGCCTCTAACTTACTATCAGTTTATTGTGTATGTGTGATGGGTAAGAGAACTACAATTTATGTATGTATGTTATCGTATATGCCATGTCATGCTATGTCATTACATGTTTATCTGCTACGTATGATTTAATCTCTCATGAATAATTATCTGTTACATAATCTTTTCTGTCATACAATGATGTATGTTATAAGTATGCCATGTTAAGTATGCCATGAAATGTTATGATTAAATCATATTGTGCCATTTACAAGTATACGCCATGTTAGAAAAGTATATGATATTAATTAATATCTCATGCATTAAGAAAGATAAGACATGTTATGTTACGTATAATACGTGGGGCCACAACAACTGTGGAGTACGTATTATATTTTATGTTACGTGAATACGTGGGGCCACAACAACTGTGGAGTACGTATTATATTTAATGTTACGTATATACGTGGGGCCACAACAACTGTGGAGTACGTATTATATTTTTATGTTACGTGTATACGTGGGGCCACAACAACTGTGGAGTACGTATTATTTTTTATGTTACGTGTATACGTGGGGCCACAACAACTGTGGAGTACGTATTATATTTTATGTTACGTGTATACGTGGGGCCACAACAACTGTGGAGTACGTATTATATTTTATGTTACGTGTATACGTGGGGCCACAACAACTGTGGAGTACGTATTATATTTTATGTTACGTGTATACGTGGGGCCACAACAACTGTGGAGTACGTATTATATTTTATGTTACGTGTATACGTGGGGCCACAACAACTGTGGAGTACGTATTATATTTTATGTTACGTGTATACGTGGGGCCACAACAACTGTGGAGTACGTATTATATTTTATGTTACGTGTATACGTGGGGCCACAACAACTGTGGAGTACGTATTATATTTTATGTTACGTGTATACGTGGGGCCACAACAACTGTGGAGTACGTATTATATTTTATGTTACGTGTATACGTGGGGCCACAACAACTGTGGAGTACGTATTATATTTTATGTTACGTGTATTCATGGGGCCACAACAACTGTGGAGCATGAAGTATGGGGCCACAACAACTGTGGAGCATACACTACGTGAGACACAGCAATTGTGACACGTAGAATACGTGGGGCCACAACAACTGTGGAGTACGTATTAAGTCAAGTTTCAGATCAAGTGCATGATAAGTCAAGTTTCAGATCAAGTTCATGTTTTGTTATGTACACGTACATGTTATGTTCATGATCAAGTTATGTTCCAAGTTCATGTTCACATCATGTTAAGTTCACGTTTACAGTATGTCTCAAGTTCACGTTTATGTCATGATATGTTCAAGTTTATGTTATTTTCAAGTTCATATTTATGTTATGCATGTTTACGTTCATGCTACATTTCAAGTCCATGTTATGTTTTAAACTCAAGTTCATGTCATGTTAAGTCAAGTTCAGTTCACGTTTAAGTTCTGGTTATGTCATGTTATATGTCAAGTTATGCTATGCTTATGTACGACTTTACTTATGCATTTATGCTTTTACTGCCATGCATGCATCTTTAACCTGTGTGTGAGTTTTATGTTAACTTACTGAGATTTGTAATCAAATCTCACTGTGGTAGTCCCAACTACCATTCCCCCCGAATGGTAGATCTTGTTACAGGACCCAAAGAAGAATTGGAATCTGACCATCTGAATACGGTCATCTAGGCTACGGTGCGATGTTGATGATGGTATAGTATTTAACTTAGGTTAATGCTTGTACTTTTGGAGTTGTATCTCAAGTATTCTTTTGATCACAACCATTTTGGACTAGTGTAGTGATCACGGCTTTTTAGTATGTTTTTATGTATGAAATATGTTTCAAGTATTTGGGATATTTTTAGTTTGGCGCATAGTATTGCCAAAGAAAAAAATTATCCGCTACGAATATTGCATAATGCTAGATGCATATTAGCAACATTGCATCTTATATGTCATGAACGGGGGCAGGTAACCTTGTGTTTGTTGCATGTCTCGACGCTTCAAATGTCCGTTCAATCCCAAGCGGAATTTGGGGGCGTCACAGTAACACCACGTACGGTGGCTATCCACCACATAAAGTGGCAGTTTGGGCTTGAGAATAGCTAGGCGTGGTCTTGGAAAGGTTCAAGGTGGCCTCGTGGTGGTCAAAGGTGGTAGAGCACGGTGGCATCACGCCGTGAACAGTGCATCAGAAATGGTGGGAGTTTGCATGAGGTGGAGGAAGGCCATAGAACTTCATGGCAAGCTAGGGAAAAGTAGAGGAGGATGTGGTGGAGCTGTAGTGATGGGCCCCAAGGTGGACCGAGCTTTAGAGATCCTTTGCAAGTTCCAGATGGGCAATCACAAGAGCAAGAGCCAAAAGGATCAATGAGACATTGCAAGGATGGGTGCAAATCCACTTGGAATGAAGCTAGCAAGAGCCCAACACTCAAGATGGGCTTGAATGAAGGAGAACCAATTTTAATCAATTTTATATAAGCTATGGAAGAGAGCAACAAAGCAACATGAATTGAAGGCTTCCAACTTAGTTAATTCATTTAAAGGACTTATTTTATTAGTTTAGAATAATGGGGTTTATTATGAGAATGACTAAAGGGCATGTTGGGAAATATTGAACTAGGGTTTCAAGGAGTTACTGTAGCGCAGCACTATTCACGGTACTGTAGTGCCGAACTATTCACTTAGGGTTTTTGGTAATTGTTATTTAAACCACTTGTAGCCTCATTTAAGAAGGGAAGACATTTATT
Organism: Carya cathayensis; assembly: GCA_011037825.1. Taxonomy (NCBI): domain Eukaryota; kingdom Viridiplantae; phylum Streptophyta; class Magnoliopsida; order Fagales; family Juglandaceae; genus Carya; species Carya cathayensis. The sequence continues at coordinate 128,702 of QGSO01000293.1, forward strand.
CTGAATTTTAATTGTGAGTGAATTTTCTCCTCTTGTTCTTGATTGAACTCTTAAACTTATCAAAGGTAGATCACAACTTTTGTGACGTTCCTCCTTGTAATTTGGGTTCTTGAGACGGGATTTCAATGGGTCTAGATTTTAATATAATCTAGGTTCTTGAAATGAGTTCTCAACGGGTCTAAATTCTCCATCCATAGACTTGAGTTTGGCTTTCCTGGGTTATTTTTCCAATATTGTTGTTGGGTCTCAAAGTGAGTCGATTGGGGTTCACATCATGTGGTGGCGAGGTGGTGGCTATACGGTGGCTCACGACGGTGGATCGGCCTCTAGAAGTGGATTTCGTGCCGTGGAGAGTGAGGGAGAGTGAGAGCTATGTACAGCACCGTTGGCCATGAAATTTCTTGGGGAAGGTCATGGTGATGAGAGGAATAAGGCGGTGGTGGTGAAACACCATGGGTAGCCATGTACGGTGGTGCACGGTGGTGCAACCGTACGTGTGTGACTAGAGACCCATCAGAGAAAGAGAGAGAGCTAGGGAGAAAGGTGGACATGGTGAGGAAGCCCATGACATGGTGAATCCATTGATGGTGCTTGGTGGCTGTTTCAACCGTGTATGGTGGCTCAAGGAGGAGAAAATGGTGGTGCCATGGAGATAGGAGGAGGGCATGTGGGGGCTCGTCGGTGGGAGGAAATGATGACCGGAGGGTGGTGGTCATTTGGTGATTGGAGGTGTGACCTTAGCTGCTGTGTACGACGGCGTGGAGGAGGAATATGTGTTCTTACCCATTTCGGCCAGTGAAGCCGTGGGAGAAGAGAGAGAGAGCATGTGGCTTGGCCGACGGAAGGAAGTGTTGGCCAGCATGTAGGGAATGATCGGCAACCGGCGGTGAGACCAACGGTGGCCGTTGGTGGCTGGGCCGTGGAGATGAAGTGCAACACGGTGGAGAGAAACCGTGTACTTCGGGTTGGGCATGCATGGGAGAGAGCGAGAAGAGAGAAAAGGAAGAAAGGAAAAACTGAAGGAAAAGGGTAGGGGCCTAGGTATTTAACCTCAGTCATACGCTTTGAGATCCTCCAATGATCTAACGATGAGTTTAAACACTGATTTGAAAATGAAAACACTGCGAGGAATTAAGATACAATATTATTTTGTAAACTAAAGTTTATAAAATAATATTTCTTCATCATTATTTAAAATGATAAAGTATCGTTAATTACTCAAAGAGAATAAAATCATTTAAATTAACTTTAGAGTTTTCAACGTAAAGTTAAACCTATTAATATTTTAAAACAACTAAAATATTTAATCTAAGTAATTATCCACAATTATAATATTTTTAGAGCTCACTAAAATATTATAATTGTGTTACTTTAAAAGCAAGCTTATCTAATAATACTGGATATTTCCATAATACTTTAAAATATCTGTAAACTTTAAAATATCTATCTTACTTTGAAATCCGCTCGATAGCTTTCAGAACACGCCATCAAGGTACAGCACTTAGGATAAGGCTCAACACGTAGATCGAAGCTTGGCACGTAGAACGAGGCTTGACACATTGATCGAAGTTTGACATGTAGATCGAAGCTCATAAATAAAGAAGAAGAAAGAAGGAGCAGATATCACAATATGTAACGGCCTTATGAATGGAATGGAAAAGGTACCAAAGGACTGGACTGGGCAGATTGCAATACCGGGTAAGTAGTACTGGTAGTGCACCCAATGATGCACCCTGACGAAATGGATTCCCAACTTGTGGCCACTGGTGGAATCAGGTCCAAAAGACCGCTAACCCCAGTACACGAGGCGCAACAATGTGCAATGGCCAATGAAAGCGATAAGAAGGAATGTATGCATGTTAAGAAAGAATACATGTATATATGAAAAGATGTATGCATGAATGTATGTAAGAAAAGATATATGCATGAACAGACTCTTTAAGATAAGCGAGGCATGGGAAACTGTTTTAAGAAAGAAAACGTTTTTTAAGAAAAACTCCACCTCGCAACGTTAGATCATACCTATATCCGTGGAAATTGAAAGGTTGATAAATGGTTTACTCCAATCTAGGTTTGTATGACCCAATACAAGCCCCTATTCCTCACTAGTTTTGTTGGTTAAGAAGAGAGATGGCTCTTCGCATCTTTGAGTGGATTATAGGTCCCTAAAGCAAACCACCCTAAAGGACAAGTTTCTGATACCTATTATTGATAAGCCATTGGATGAACTGAATGTGGTAAGAGTTTTCTCAAAATTGGATCTTCACTTGGGCTGCCACCATATAAGGATGCATGCTACAAATGTGGAAAAAATGGAATTAATATGTTTATTTTGTAGTTTTTCTCTTGATAGTTTTGTACTAGTGTTTTGCTCACTCCTTAGTAATGAAATGATATTGATTCGTGTGGAAAAGAGACCAAACAGATAATGAACTCTCTTGCAAGAACCGATAGATTTAAAAATTAAATTAAAAAAAAAACCTATCTGTCTGTACAGATCCGCATGTAAGGATGGCGCGTTTTGCCAATCGGGTCGAGTCGAGCCAAGCACGGATCCGACTTGTCCTCAACGGGTTGCAGGCCTAATCATCCATGCCATCCTCTACTTCTTTGTCCTCTCAAATGGATGATCTCTCATCTCTGATTTTCTCTCTTGCCAAAACCACCTTATCTAAAATTTTAGTTAAACTAGCGTCCACCAACTACCTAACATGGAAAGCACAAGTAGTCCTAATTATGCTCAAAGAATAATGCAGTAGTTGTGGTTTGGGGTGTCAATTCCATAGTAAGACATTAAAAGAATACTAGAATGAACAAAGAAACTAAAGAAAAATATTAAATGATTAATGGAGAACAAAAATTAATTTTAAATGCAAATTAAAGTGAAACGAAGTGACTAATGGAAAAAGTACTCACATTTGACAAATAGTAAAGCATCGGGAATCCTTTGCACAAATTCGATATTTTAATTATTATTAATTCATTGATAACTTAATTGGGAACTCAATTTCCAAAATTCTCAATCAGAAGATATAGAATTATAAACCAAAATTAAACCAAATGTAATACTTTGTAAAATCATTCACCACTTTTAAAATATGTAAATTATTATCACTATAGAGAAAATCCAACGACGACAATATACTCAGGGAGCGATATTGCAGCAAAGAATTAAATCAATATAGATAAATAATTGATTCAAACATAATTAAAGAACTAATTCATTCAATAGAAAAAGCATGACTGAATTCATAAATAAAATAAATTCTATGATTATTTGTAGAAGAAAACATCAACAATGAATTGAGAATGCTAAAACAAAAGAGTTTTAGTAATTGAAAATCAAATACATAAATTAAAAATACCATCTAATATGCAAATTCATCCCTAACCTCACAAAAGAATTAGTTCCCCATTCAAAAGAAGAAGAATTGTTTTTATGGAATATGAGTTTCTCCAAACCCTAGCATCCTCTCTCCCAAAAATTAGAACAACTTCTTTCTTTTCTGCCTCTTGTACCTCTCTTCCCCCTCAATTTCATGCCAATGATATACTTATATAGGGTTAAAAAAAAAGAAAAAAAAGAAAAAACTAAATTTTAGGACTAATCTTGGCAGTCATGTATATATGTACTTTAGGAGTTCGAATTTGGAAATACTTATTATAGACAAATTTATAGCCCTTTAAGATAGCTTTCCAACGCATTAAGAATCGAATCAATCTAATATGTGAGTAGAAAGTTATGATTACAATACTAAAATATGTCCAGGCTATCTCCTAACTAATTTCGGACTTAGATTTCTTGTAGTTTCCTTTTGTGATTTTTTTTTCTTGATCCAAATTGCTCTCAAACCTCATGAAAGTCATTCTTTAAATTTGACTGGGCTTTGAATTGCTCTTTTATAAACTTTGAAATTAAACATAAAAATCTACTTAGGAGTATCCCAAAATAAATAGAAACTTAATTCAAGAATACAAATTAACTTCTATTATTTCTATTCACATTTTGGCATTTTAATCTAATAATAGGATATTTAGAGTGCACTTTCACGCACTCATCAAATCCCTATTCTCCCTGGTCTTGGCATTCTTGACTATGTTCAAAATGCAATTTCTTATCCACGAGAAACTATAACTGGTTAATATGGTGCATCAATGCCCAACCTAGCAGCAACATAGTGGTTGTGCACTGATAAGTTTATCCTTGGATGGCTTAATAGCTCTCTATTTGATGCTCACCTGTCACAAGTGATCAACAGTGAGTCCTCTCATGATGCGTGGGAGGTTTTAGAGACCTTGTATGGTACTCACACACACAACCATGTGCATCAAATGAAATGAGAACTGCAGCCCCTTTCCAAAGGTTCTTCCATAATGGAAGACTACATTCTCAGAGCCAAGTCATTCGCTCTATCATTCCAAGATATTGGGAAGCCCATCAATGTAGATGATTTCATCATTTGTATCCTTCGAGGTCTTGGGCCTGAGTTCAACCCTATTGTAGCTATCATTAATGCACGAGACATGTTTCCTCCTCTTGAAAGTGTAATTAGTAAGCTCTATGATTTTGAACTTTGGATTACTATTGCAAAGGCTTCCTCACCCATTATTGCTTTTTACACCAATTGTGGAGGCTCAAGTTCAGGGAATCATGGCCGTTGTGGTAGATGTGGTCATGGCAACTCCTACGCACAACAGTCCAATGGTAATCAAAATGCTGTAAATTCTCATGATGTTAGGGGGCGTTCTCAACACCCTTCTTCTCGTGGTGGTCATGGTTGTGGTCAAGGTCATAGCAATGGACAACGGTCTCGTATTACTTGCTTCAGTTGCTGTGGTTCGAACCATAAAGTTGATTGCTGTTGTGCTCCAAATGAAGATGTTGAACAATACAAAGACTTTGTAGCCTTAGAGGTGGGTGATCATGTTGATGATACAGGGGCCAATCATCACATGACCCCCAACCCTACTGAAGCTGAAAGTATAGACCCCTATTCTGGCAAAGATTCTTTCATGGTTGGTACTGGTGTTGACTTGCCTATTGCTCGTGTTGGTCAATTAAAGGTTCCTACTACTCAAATCAAATTAAATAATGTCCGATAGTTCTAGGAAATTGCACGCAATCTACTTTCAGTTTCTCGATTTACTAAAGATAATCATTGTTGCTTTCTATTTTATCCACGTGGGTTTCTTATTAAGGACTTGAGGACAAACTGAGTACTACTTTAAGGACCTGTGTTAGATGGCTTGTACCCCATAACTCCAAGATGGTCTTCTCATTCCAAAGTTGGACTCTTGACAACCAAAGTCTCTAGCAATATGTGGCATGCACGATTGGGCCATCCACACTCCAGAATTCATGAGCTTTTTCTGCTTGTTTAACCATCTTCCAATAAAAGTGCTACTTTTTGTGAAAGTTGTGGTCTTGGAAAACCAAAGAAACTACCTTTTCCCTCTCGCCAAACATATACCTCTTCTTTTCTTGATACTCTTCATATTGATGTATGGGGTCCATCACCTCAAACCTCCTATGATAGTTTTAGATTCTATCTTGTTATTATAGATGAATATTTGTGGTTTGTTTGGTGTTTTCCAATGGCTTGCAATTATGATGTGCTTACAAACTTTCCTCAATTTATAACACTTGGGGAACACCAATTCAACACACTAGTTAAAATGTTCAAAGTGATGGGGTGGCGATTTTTTAAACCAAGTACTAAAGAATTATTTTATTTCGAAGGGCATTATTCATATATAGTCTTGCCCCGGTACACCTAAGCAAAATGGACTAGCAGAATGTCAACACAGGCACATTGTCGAAACTAGATTGAGCTTGTTAGCACAACCCTCTATCCCATCAAAATTCTAGACTACTACTTTTAACACAGTTGTTTTATCTTATCAATAGGACGCCTACTCCTATTTTAAATGACAAGTCTGCTTATGAGCTCGTGTTTAGTTGTCTACCCTTGATGTGAACCCCAATCGACTTGCTTTGAGACCCAACAACAATACTGGAAAAACAACCCCAAGAAAGCCAAACTCAAATCTATGGATGGAGAATCTAGACCCGATGGGAACCCGTTCCAAGAACCTAGATTATTAAAATCTAGACCCGTTGATGAATCTGTCTCAAGAACCCAAATTATAAAGAAGGAACGCCACAAAGGTTTTGATTTACCTTTGATAATTTCAAAAGTTCAAGAAAAATAAGAGGAGATAACTCAAACTCTCAAAGAAAATTCCATATAGTATGCCTCTCAAATGAGGCTATAAGTTGTTTAAATAGACAATCCCCAAAAACCCTAAGTGAAAGTGCCTCGGGTACTGTAGCGTGAACAGTGTCGTACGCCGCGCTACAGTAACTTCTAAAACCCTAGTAAAATAATAATAAGTTTTCAAATAAACTCTTGGCCAAAATACAAGGCCTTCCCAAAGAAAACCCTAGTCCATTAGAAATAAGACATATGTGGGCCAAGCATCCTCAAGCCCACTTCTTCTAAACTATTAATAAAAGCCTTTAAACAAATTGAAAGCCTTAACAACAATAGTCCCTATCTCTAAGTCATGTCTTCCATAACTTGTATCAAATGGATCAAAACTGGTTCTTCTTCCTTCAAGCCCATCTTGAGTATTGGGCTCTTCCTAGCTTTCTTCCCAAGTGGATTGCACCAATCCTTGCATTGCTTCCTTGATCTTCTTGGCTCTTGATCTTGTAATTGGCCCATCTAGAACTTGCAAAGGATCTTTAAGGACAGCTCCACCTTGGTTTCCATCATTCCCCCTCTCCTCAAAAGGATTCGACCTCGAATCTTCACCTACATCAAAAGGAGAAAGATCAAAAACATTGAAGGTAGCAGAAACATTATATTCACCTGGAAGATCCACTTTATATGCATTGTCATTAATTTTCTCAAGAATTTGGAAAGTTCCATCTCTTTGAGGATGCAACTTAGTCCGTCTATGGGCTGGGAATCTTTCTTTGCACATGTGAACCCAAACCCAATCTCCTGGTTCAAAGATGACACGCATTCGCCCTTTATTGACTTGGGAAGCAACCCTTTCATTCTTTTGGGCAATGTGAAGTCGTACCCTCTCATGAAGTGACTTCTACAATTCTGCCTTCTTTTGTCCATCTAAGCTACTCTTGCCTTTAACAGGTAAAGGCATCAAATCTAAAGGAGTAAGTGGTTTAAAACCATAAACAATTTCAAAAGCAGAGTATGAAGTAGTTGTATGCATGGTCCTATTATATGCAAACTCTATAAATGGCAAACAATCCTCCCAAATCTTTAAATTCTTATGAACAACAGTGCGTAAAAGCTCAGTTAAAGTCCTATTAACTACTTCTGTTTGACCATCAGTCTGCGGGTGACAAGTAGTGGAAAATAAGAGTTTAGTACCTAATTTTCCCCACAACACTTTCCAAAAGTAGCTCAGGAATTTAACATCCCTATCAGAAACAATGCTCCTGGGAACACCATGGAGTCACACTATCTCCCTGAAAAATAAGTCAGCTATACTTGTGGCATTATCTGTTTTATGGCAGGGAATGAAATGTGCCATCTTGCTAAATCTCTCCACAACCACAAAAATAGAATCTCTACCCCTTTTTGTCCTAGGCAGCCCCAAAACAAATTCCATAGATATGTCTACCCATGGCTCACTAGGAACAGGTAAGGGTGTATATAACCCATGCGGCAAAACCTTAGATTTGGCCTTTCTACATGTGATGCACCTGCTACAAATGCGATCGATGTCTCTTTTCATCTTAGGCCAAAAGAAATGTTCATGCAATATGTCTAAGGTTTTCTTGACACCAAAGTGTCCCATTAATCCCCCACCATGTGCCTTACACACCAATAGCTCACGCGTAGAACAACTAGGTACACACAGTTTGTTTTCTTTAAACAAGTAGCCATCATGCTTGTAAAACTTACCAAATGCCGCCTTATCACATGCCTCATACACATCAGAAAAATCAGTGTCATTGGCATACATGTCTTTCACATATTCAAACCCAAGCATTTTAGCGCTCATAGAAGTAAGAAGTACATACCTCCAGGATAAAGCATCAGCAACAATATTCTCCTTACCTTGCTTGTAACGGATGACATATGGAAATGTCTCAATGTATTCCATCCATCTGGCATGCCTCTTATTCAACTTACCTTGACCCTTGAGATGCTTCAACGATTCATGATGTTGTGGATCACAAATTCCCTAGGCCACAAGTAGTGCTGCCAAGTCTCTAATGCACGAACAAGAGCAAAAAGCTCTTTGTCATAAGTAGGGTACTTTAGGAATGCCCCACTTAGCTTCTCACTGAAGAAGGTGATCGGCCGCCTATCCTGCATCAAAACGGCTCCAATCCCTAATCCTGAGGCATCACATTCAATCTCAAAAGCTTTGTTAAAATCAGGTAATGCTAACACGGGTGCAGAGCACAACCTTTCTTTAATAGTGGCAAAAGCATTCTCTTGACTAGCCCCTAAATGAAACCCAACATTCTTTTTAATGACTTCAGTGAGTGGTGCAGCAATGGTGCTAAAGTCTTTAACAAAACGCCGATAAAAGCTAGCTAGACCATGAAAGCTTCTTACCTCAATGATGCTCTTTGGCGTTGGCCACTCCCTAATGGCCTTGACTTTCTCTTCATCCACTTCAATACCCTTTGTACTAACAACATATCCAAGAAAAACAACTTTCTCCATGCAAAAGGTACATTTCTTGAAATTAACATACAACTTTTCACATCTCAACACATTAAACACATATCTCAAATGCTCAATATGTTCATTTAAGTCCTTGCTGTACACTAGGATATCATCAAAGTACACAACCACAAACTTGCCAATGAATGCACGTAGGACATGTGTGACGCCCCCAAATTCCGCTTGGGATTGAACGGACATTTGAAGCGTCGAGACATGCAACACAAGGTTACCTGCCCCCATTCATGACATATAAGATGCAATGTTCCTAACATTCATCTAGCATTATGCAATATTCGTAGCGGATAATCTTTTTCTTTAGCAATACTATGCACCAAACTAAATATATCCCAAATACTTGAAACATAATTCATACATAAAGGCATACTAAAAAGCCGTGATCATCACACTAGTCCAAAATGGTTGTGATCAAAAGAATACTTGAGATACAACTCCAAAAGTACAAGTATTAACCTAAGTTAAATACTATACCATCATCAACATCGCACCGTGGCCTAGTCGACCGTATTCAGTTGGTCAGATTCCAATTCTCCTTTGGGTCCTGTAACAAGATCTACCATTCGGGGGGAATGGTAGTTGGGACTACCACAGTGAGATTTGATTACAAATCTCAGTAAGTTAACATAAAACTCACACACAGGTTAAAAATGCATGCATGGCAGTAAAAGCATAAATGCATAATTATAGTCATACATAAACATAGTATAACTTGACATATAGCATGACTTAACCAGAACTTAAGCGTGAACTGAACTTGACTTAACATGGCATGAACTTAAGCTTAAAACATAACATGAACAAACAACATAACATGAACGTGAAACATAACATGGACTTGAAATATAGCATGAACGTAAACCTGCATAACATAAATAAGAACTTGAAAATAACATAAAACATAATACGTACTCCACAGTTGTTGTGGCCCCACGTATTCTACATGTCACAATTGCTGTGTCTCATGTAGTGTATGCTCCACAGTTGTTGTGGCCCCATACTTCATGCTCCACAGTTGTTGTGGCCCCATGAATACACTAACATAAAATATAATACGTACTCCACAGTTGTTGTGGCCCCACGTATTCTACATGTCACAATTGCTGTGTCTCATGTAGTGTATGCTCCACAGTTGTTGTGGCCCCATACTTCATGTAACATAAAATATAATACGTACTCCACAGTTGTTGTGGCCCCACGCATTATAAGTAACATAAATATAATACGTACTCCACAGTTGTTGTGGCCCCACGCATTATAAGTAACATAAATATAATACGTACTCCACAGTTGTTGTGGCCCCACGCATTATAAGTAACATAAAATATAATACGTACTCCACAGTTGTTGTGGCCCCACGCATTATAAGTAACATAAAATATAATACGTACTCCACAGTTGTTGTGGCCCCACGCATTATACGTAACATAAAATATAATACGTACTCCACAGTTGTTGTGGCCCCACGATTATAAGTAACATAAAATATAATACGTACTCCACAGTTGTTGTGGCCCCACGTATTATACGTAACATAACATGTCTTATCTTTCTTAATGCATGAGATATTATTTAATATCATATACTTTTCTAACATGGCGTATGCTTGTAAATGGCACAATATGATTTAATCATAAACATTTAATGGCATACATGTATCATATGGCATACTTAACATGGCATACTTATAACATACAACATTGTATGACAGAAAAGATTGTGTAACAGATAAATATTCATGAGAGATTAAATCATACTTAACAGATAAACATGTAATGACATAGCATGACATGGCATATACGATAACATACATACATAAATTGTAGTTCCCTTACCCATCACACATACACAATAAACTGATAGTAAGTTAGAGGCTAACTTACCTCGATCGTCGCGTTCTATGAGAATAGAGCGCGAAACACGAGGAACTGCACAACAGCTGGAAGAGGAACACTCAAGTCCTTAAGATTTTCACTTCTGAACTCAATTGCCATATTGTAAGCACTTGCAACACCACGGCCAACTTGAGGTTTCACTATACTCGGAAGAGATAAATTGACTTCAGAAAGCCTTTGCACTAAAACAAGTTCATTAAAATTATCAATAACAACCAAACAAACAACTCATTTCTCAATCCATATACTCTTAGCCATAGTCAACCACAAGATGACACCAGTCACCCCGGACTATAATCCATATCATCACTGCTTCGGGACACTGTCATACAGTTTCCCAACACTACACCATACGCTCCACACTTCTCTGCTACGCCATCCAACCCTTCGTGACACGCCATCCGGTGTATCACGACTTAGTACAGAGTACACTCACGTGAACTCTCTTCCATTCACACTACAAAACCCATCACTGCGATACACGTCTCACGGTGCATCGCTACGCGACACGGAGTACGCGCTACGCGTACTTCCTTCGCTACAACACTCATCAACACGATGCACATCACACGATGCATCACCATACAACATGGAGTACACTACATGCGTACTCCCTTCCTTCTACGACACACATCACTACAGCGCACGTCGCGCGGCGCGTCGCTGCATTACACAGAATACGCTACACGCGTATTCTCTTCACACAACCCGCCGTATCACATCTACGGCATCCATCTCACGCCTATACTTCACAGCACAGTCCACAAAACTACAAAATCAAGCCTAACACTTCACAACCACACTTCGTTTCACAACTACGCAGCGAACTCCACAAACACTAACTACACAGTCTACAGCCAACCAAATCAACTATGTTAAACATAAATAACTAAAGATAGAGGGTTATACCATCGACGGGATAACCCGTGCGTCGCTCGCTGCTCGTCACGAACATGCGTCGGAGGAGCATACGTGGCGGTACGGTGTCTGTCCACCACATAAAGTGGTAGTTTGGGCTTGAGAAAGGCTAGGCGTGGTCTTGGAAGACTCACGGTCGCCTTGTGATGGTCAAAGGTGGCGGAGCACGGCGGCATCACGCCGTGAACAGTAACTCCGAACGGTGAGCGGAGGAGACGCGAGGTAGCGAAAAGCCATAGAACTTCATGGAAAGCTAGGGAAAGGTAGAGGAACATGTGGTGGAGCTGTGGTGGCGAGGTGGTGGTCGGACGGTGGCTAACGGCGGCGATCGGCCGTTTGAAACCATTTTTGGCCTTGGAGAGTGCGGGAGAGTGTGAGCTCTACGAAGCTCCGTTGGCCATGAAATTTCTTGGAGAGGTTCATGAGGATGAGAGGAACAAGATGGTGGTGGTGAAACACCACGGGTGGCCGTGTACGGCGGCGCACGGTGGTGCAACCGAACGGGTGTTTTGAGAAACCCATATGAGAAAAAGTGAGAGTTTGGGAAAAAGAAAGACATGGGGAGGAAGCCCTTGATGTGGTGAATCCAATGGTGGTGCTTGGTGGCTGATTTGGCCGTGTATGGTGGTCCAAAATGGTGAAAAGCCTTAAAAACCCATTTGTTTGGAGGCGAGAGTGGCGGCTAACCGTGGCTCGGATGGAGGTGAAACTTGGAGGGGATGTTCACCGGTGAGAGGGGAAGAAATCTGGGTGGGTGGTGTAGTCCACGCCGCCGGCGAGCGGCGGTTCTGGGCGGAGAAAGAAATCGGCAACAGGGGAGAAAACAGGGCAGGGGCAGCAACTTCCGGGGGCTCTCGGCGACTAACGGCTGGTCCGATGGCTCTGAAAATTGGTGTGTATGAACTATGGTGAAAAGGGAAGAGAATGGCGGGGGTGGTGTACGACACCTCCACCGGACGAAAGAGAAACGGGCGGCGACGGTAATGAGACAAGAAGGAAGAGCACGGGAAGAGAGAGAGAATTGGTGGCCGGCGTTGCACACCTCCGGTGCAAATGTGTTCGCCGGTGAGGGAGGGACATGCCGGAGGTGGAGGTGAGGCACGGCGGCCGGAGGTGGCGCCGGTAGGAAGCTAGAACCGATCAGCTATGGTGGAAGGGTGTAAGTCGACCATGGAGAGAAGGAGAGGAAAGAGAAGGAAAAAAAAGAAAAAAGGAAAAATGAAGGAAAAAGGGTAGGAGCCTAGGTAATAAACTTCAATCCTACGTTTTGGGATCCTCAAATAATTCAACGGTGAATTAAAACACTGATTAAAAATGCGTAAATGTTTTATTTTAAATAAAACACTTTAAATAAAACACCACGATGAATTAAGGTAGAATATTATTTTATAAACTAAAATTTATAAAATAATATTTCCTCATCATTATATAAAATGATAAAGTACCGTTAATTAATCGAAGATGATAAAACCAATTAATTTAAATAAGAGTTTTCAACGTAAAATTAAACATCTTAATATCTTAAAACAACTAAAATATTTAATCTAAGTAATTATCCACAATTATAATATTTTCAGAGCTCATTAAATTATTATAATTGTGCTACTTTAAAAACAAGCTTATCTAATACTTTGAAATTCGATGGATAAGATCCGGGAAAACGCCATCGAGGTACAACGCTTAGGATAAAACTGTTCATGATTTTACAGCTGTCGGTGAAGAACAAATTACGTGATTTACGGAAAAGATAATCTATACGCGTGATTCCAGATGAGGGTAAAGACGAGAGAGATGTGATTGCTGTCGGGAAAGAATCCAAAACTGATAATTTTAGCGGGCTGTTACAACATGGTTCATTAATCTCATGAAAGTACTGGGCGCATTTGTAAGTCCAAATGGCATAACCAACCATTCATAAAGCCCATACTTAGTCTTAAAAGCAGTTTTCCATTCATCACCCTCTTTCATTCTAATTTGATGGTACCCACTTTTAAGATCAATTTTACTGAAAATACAGGAGCCATGCAATTCATCAAGCATATCATCTAATCTAGGAATGGGATGGCGATACTTTACCGTGATATTATTAACTGGCCTGCAATCAACGCACATCTGCCACGTCCCATCCTTCTTAGGCACTAGAAGCACTGGTACTGCACATGGGCTCATGCTCTTCCTCACGTACCCCTTGCTCATAAAATCCTCAACTTGGCACTGAAGCTCCTTTGTCTCCTCTGGATTACTTCTATAAGCTGGTCGGTTTGGAATAGCAGCCCCGGGCACAAAATCAATCTGGTGCCCAATGCCTCTAATGGGTGGCAACTCATTAGGCATTTCCTCTGGGAATACATCTTCAAACTCCTGCAACAAGAAAACAGCCAAACTAGGAAGAGGCTGGTTAGTTACATCAAGATTAAGATAAGACTCTTTATAGACAAGAAAAATCATAGGGCGATCTGTGAAGAAAGCCCTCTTAACCTCACTTTCTCTTGCATAGAAACTCACTTTTGTCTTTCCTTTTCTCTCAGCAGACTCTCTTTCTTTTCCACTCTTTCTTTTTTGCTCAATCTCCTTTTCACTCTTTTTTTTTATCACTCTCATTTGCACTCTTGTCTTTTTTTTTTTACAACCTCACTTTTTAGTTTCAATTGGTCCTCATAGACCTGTCTTGGAGTTAAAGGAGGAGCAAGTTTGATTGTGTTGCCCTCTTTTAAAAAGCTATACATGTTTTTGAATCCATCACGTATCGCTCTCCTATCATACTGCCATGGCCTCCCCAACAAGATATGGCCAACATGCATAGGCATCACATCACAAAGCACTTCATCTTAATACTTCCCAATGGAAAAAGTAACTAACACTTGTCTATCCACCCTAACCTCCCCACAATCATTCAACCACTGTAACTTGTATGGTCAAGAATGTTTCAAGGTAAGTAAATTCAATTTCTCAACTAAAGTAGTGCTAGCAACATTAGTACAACTCCCCCCATCAATAAACATACTACACACCTTGCTATTGATGTGGCATCTAGAATGGAAAATGTTCTCCCTCTGTTGCTCTGCATCATCCATCTTAATTTGTGTGTTTAGAGCACGCCTGGCAACAAGGTACTCACCTGTTACGGGGTATTCTACTCCATCATCATCACTAGCATCCTCCAACTCGGGTATCTCATCACTATCATCCTCACTTGCAGTCATCACCTCCCCATTGTCACGCATAATCGTCACACGTTTGTTTGGACATTGAGAAGCGATGTGCCCTGAACCCAAACACTTAAAAGATTTAATATCTCTATTTCTAGAAGGTTGGAATGCTATCTTGGGCTTGTTGCTAGTTCCTTCATCTTTTCCTCTAGGTGGTTCGGTCTTTGCCTTTGTTACAGCTCGATCATCTTTCTCCCACTTTGGTTTCCAAGGAGTGCTAGAAACCGAAGTGTACCTTGATGTCCCTTTCCTCTTTAATTGCCTCTCCACCTTCATAGCCATATGCACCATGTCTTCTATTTCTACATAATGTTGCAACTCAACCACATTGGCAATCTCCCTATTTAAACCACACAAAAATCTAGCCATAGTGGCCTCCCTATTCTCCTCTACATTCGCCTGTATCATGGCCACCTTCATCTCCTTATGGTTGTCCTCCACACTCCTAGACCCCTGTGTAAGATTTTGTAATTTCTGGTAGAGGTCCCTATAGTAGTAGCTAGGTACAAATCTCCGCCTCATGAAAGCTTTCAACTCTCCCCATGTCTCGACAAGCCTCTCATAATTCCTCCTTCTATTGGTTACTAATTGATCCCACCAAATAATAGCATAATCAGTGAACTCAATTACTGGCAACTTCACTTTCTTCTCCTCTGAATAGTTATGGCAATCAAAGATCAACTCTATCTTCTTCTCCCATTCTAAATAAGCTTCAGGGTCAGTTCTACCTTGGAAAGATGGTATTTTCATTTTGATGCTCTCAAGGTCCCTATCCACTCCATCATGACCCCGTGGGTTTCCCCTAAATCCTCTTTCACGCCTGACTCCTCCATGGCTACCCATCTCAACTTCAGATATTAGGTCTTCCTCATCCTCACCATCTCCTACATCTTCATATACTCATGTTCTCTTCTAGGTTCACGTCTCCTTCTATCTCTCCCATCATGCAAATTTTTAATTACTTTATCTTGTTGATCCATCCTATCTCTCACTTCCCCTAACATCATGTTCAACCGTTCAAACTGTTGTTCTATGGCCTGCAACACAAAAGAGTTTTCTGTCACCCCTTTGGTGATAAGTCACTTTTATGAGATATCATACGTGCTTGACAAAAACAAATGTTAGTGAAAAATACCTCACACGCTCCCTTACGCGTTTACACTCGAATAAGGGCACTCCACTCGTGTTTCACTCTTAATTGGCTTTTTTTTTTTTTTTTTTTTATAATGGTCTCACACTCTCTTGCCTTTTACCTTAAGAGATTCCCCACTCAAGTTCTTTAAGAATTAATTGAACTTCAAGTAAGATAATACAACCTTGTTTATCCCAACTAGTAATTATCCAATAAATAAAACTAAGAGATAGACGGAAGGAAAAGAAAACAACAAGAGAATCAAGGGACATATAGGAATGGAAGGGTAACTATAAGGCAAGATACTGACTATAATGATGTATGCAGCCCCTTTGAAAATAAGACTCAATAAAATAAAATAAAAATTCCGCCTTTTTTTTCTTTCTTTTCTTTTCTTTTCTCATTGATTTAATCACAAACAGCAATATTCAATTGTAATAATCAAACAATTAAATTCAAACACGTATAAATTGGCAAGGAAATAGAAGAGAATCAAAGAAACAACACTTCAAACAATTGACAAACTTAGAGATGCAAGAAACCCCAGAAATTCCCAACTCTATAGATGGTGCAAATTTTGGCAGCCCTCAAACAAGCAATTTAGCCACCCAATATTGATGAACATGAAACCAAAAAGATAGAGTAATCTGGCAGCCCTAGGAAACGAATTTTTGCACCTTTTTCTTTTGCAACCTTAGAACAATGAAGCCCTAGAAATAAAGATGCAATAAATAAAAGATAGAATTACACCTGATTGAAAACCTTGCTCTGAATATCAAATGATTTGAACCCCAATCAACTTGCTTTGAGACCCAACAACAATACTGGAAAAACAACCGCAAGAAAGCCAAACTCAGATCTATGGATGGAGAATCTAGACCCGATGAGAACCCGTTCCAAGAACCTAGATTATTAAAATCTAGACCTGTTGAAGAATCCATCTTAAGAACCCAAATTACAAAGGAGGAACGCCACAAAGATTTTGATTTACCTTTGATAAGTTCAAAAGTTCAAGAAGAACAAGAGGAGATAACTCAAACTCTCCAAGAAAATTCCATATAGTCTACCTCTCAAATGAGGCTATAAGTTGTTTAAATAGACAATCCCCAAAAACCCTAAGTGAAAGTGCCTCGGGGTACTGTAGCGTGAACAGTGTCGTACGCCGCGCTACAGTAACTTCTAAAACCCTAGTGAAATAATAATAAGTTTCCAAATAAACCCTTGGCCAAAATACAAGGCCTTCCCAAAAAAAAAACCCTAGTCCATTAGAAATAAGACATATGTAGGCCAAGCATCCTCAAGCCCACTTCTTCTAAACTATTAATAAAAGCCTTTAAACAAATTGAGAGCCTTAACAACAATAGGCCCTATCTCTAAGTCATGTCTTCCATAGCTTGTATCAAATGGATCAAAACTGGTTCTTCTTTGTTCAAGCCCATCTTGAGTATTGGGCTCTTCCTAGCTTCTTTCCAAGTGGATTGCACCAATCCTTGCATTGCTTCCTTGATCTTCTTGGCTCTTGATCTTATAATTGGCCCATCTAGAACTTGCAAATGATCTTTAAGGATAGCTCCACCTTGGTTCCCATCAACCCTCCTATTTTTCTCTATGTGTGTCTTGCATGTTATCCTCATCTTACACCTTTCGGTCAGTCCAACCTTGATTTTAAATCCACTTCATGTGTCTTTCTTGGTTATTCACCTCAGGACAAGGGGTATTGGTGTCTTAACATCCCCATTGGCCATATCTATGTGTCTCGCCATGTTATATTTAATTCATTGCTTTTTCCCTTTAGTCATACACAAGGCAACTATTCTGATGGTCTCGATGCCAAAAAGCTTAGGCCTCTTCCCAAAAGTCTTCGACATGCCACTATTTCATCTTAGTATCCTTCATTTGTTGGACCTCCTGTGAACTCTTCCTCTTCAATGACTGCACCCTCCACTTCTACAGTCTCGGACTCATCTTTTTAAGCACTGCTTGGTTCTAATCTCTCTGCTCCAGTACCTTTCCACCTACATCAGCTACTGTTAAAACTCATCACATGATTACTCGAAATTAAGATGGCACTTCATGGACTATGGTTTATCTTTCTTCTCACCATCCTATCCCAACTTGTTTTGTTGCAAACTTGGAAGCCCACACAAAAGAACCAAAGACTTACCAACAAGCTCTAAAAGGCCCTCATTGGAAACAAGCCATGCAAGAAGAAGTTATAGCTCTGCATGCAAATTGCACTTGCACCTTGGTCCCAAAATCCTCTGACATGAACTTGGTCAGTAGCAAAATGGGTCTTCAAAATAAAAACTTGTTGATGGGCCCCAAGTCGGACCGTGTCTTAAGGATCAATTACACGATTAAGAGCCATGAAGATCAAGGAAGCAATACAAAAGAATTGGTGCAATCCAATTAGGATGAAGTTAGCAAGAGCCCAACACTCATGATGAGCTTGAAAGAAGGAGAACCAGTTTTGATCCACTTGATCCAAGCTATGGAAGACACGACTTGGGCCTATTGTAATTGAAGGCCATAGACTTATTTATTTCATTAAAATGACTTATTTTATTAGTCATAGGAATTAATCTAGAATAATTGGGCTTGGAGTATGTCCAGCCCACACGTCTTATTTCTAATGAACTAGGGTTTTTGGGAAGACCTTGTATTTTGGCTAAGGGCATATTTGAAAAGTTATTATTTTATGTGAACTAGGGTTTTAGAAGTTACCGTAGCGCGGCACTGTTCACGCTATAGTACCGCGACACTATTCATTTTAGGGTTTTTGAGGATTGTTATTTAAACCACTTATAGTCTCATTTGAGAAGGTAAGACATTATTGAAATTGACGAATTTTATTCATTTGGAGTTGAGTTTATCTCCTCTTGTTCTTGATTGAACGTTTGAACTTATCAAAGGTACATTACGACCTTTGTGGCGTTCCTCCTTTGTAATTTGGGTTCTTGAGACGGGTTTTTCAACGGGTCTAGATTTTAATATAACCTAAGTTCTTGAAACGGGTTCTCAACAGGTCTAGATTCTCCATCCATAGACTTGAGTTTGGCTTTCTTGGGTTTGTTTTTTCCAATATTGTTGTTGGGTCTCAAAGCGAGTTGATTGGGGTTCACATCATTTGGTATTCAGAGCAAGGTTTCCAATCAGATATGATTCTATCTTTTATTTATTGCATCGTAAATTTTAGGGCTTCAATGTTCTAGGGTTCCAAAAAAAAAACAAAAAAAGTGCAGAAATTCATTTTTCCTAGGGCTGCCAATTTACTCTATCATTTTGGTTTCGTGTTTATCATCATAGGGTGGCTAAATTCCTTGTTTGAGGGCTGCCAAATTTTGCACCATCTAGGGTTTGAAATTTCTAGGGTTTCATTGATTCCCTTCTATTTCCTTGTCAATTTTTATGTGTTTGAATTTAATTGTTTGATTATCACAATTGAATATTTCTGTTTGTGTTTGAATTGTAGAGAAAAGAAAAGAAAAGAAAAGAAAAAAAAAAGAAAAACAATTCAAAAAAAAAAAGAGAGAGAGAAGGAAAGTAAAGGTAGCATATTCAATGGTTGCTACATAGTTACAATAAAAGAGAAATAAAGAAATTTGTTGATTGGGTCTTGTCCTTAAAGGGGCTGAATTACCTCTTGTTACCTCATTCTAGTTGTTATCTTGTTTTGTAATTACTCTTTTTGTTATATAAAATATCTTGAGTCTTGTGTCATTTTGTTCGCTCCGTGTTTCTCTTGTTCTTGTTTTCTTGGACCTAATTACTTGTTGGAATAAAACAAAGTTGTATTGTCTTGATTTAGTTCAATTAGTTCTTCAAAAACTTGAGTGAGAAAACTCTTGAGATAAAAGGCTAGAGAGTGTGAGATCATTATCGGGAAAAAGCCAATTAAGAGTGAAACACGAGTGGAGTGCCATTATTCGAGTGTAAACACTTAAGGGAGTGTGTGAGGTCTTTTTTCCTCTAACATTCTTTTTTGTGCAGAGCATATGATGTCTCATCAAAATGACTCATCACCAAAGGAGATGGTAGATAACTCATTCTTTGTGTTGCAGTCCATGCAACAAAAGTTTGAAAGGTTAAATTTGAAGTTGGGGGAAGTAAGGGATATGATGGATCAACAAGGTGTAGTGATTAGAAATCTACAAGGTGGGAGAGATAGGAGACGTGAGCCTAGTATTAAACATCAGTATAAGAATGAGGAGTATAGTGAGTCTCTTGTTGTCAGGCGTGCTTTCAATACACAAAGTACGATGGATGATACAGAGCTGCAGAGAGAACATTTTTTATACTGGATGCCACATCAACAACAAGGTATGTAGTATAATCATTGATCGGGGTAGTTGTACTAATGTTGCTAGCACTACTTTAGTTTATAAATTGAATTTACCTACTTTCAACACCCTAGACCATACAAGTTGCAGTGGTTGAATGATTGTGGGGAGGTTAGGGTAAATAAGCAAGTGCTTGTATCTTTTTCAATTGGGAAGGACAAGGATGAGGTCCTTTGTGATGTAGTGCCTATGCATTATGGTTATATTTTGTTGGGGAGGCCGTGGCAGTATGATAGAAGGGTGATCCATTATGGGGTCAAGAACATATATAGCTTTGTAAAGGATGGTAAAACAATCAAACTTGCTCCTTTAACTACAAAACAGGTCCATGAGGACCAACTGAAGCTAGAAAGTAAGGTTGATCCAAAGGAAAAAGTGAAACTGAGATTAATCAAGAAAGAGAGAGTAAAAGTGAGATTGAGCAAAAAAGAAAGAGTGAAATAAACAAAGAGAGTGAGAGTTCAAAAAAATATGAGAGTAAAAGAAAAAAAGAATGTGAAATGGAAAAAGAGAATGAGAGTTCAAAAAAAGATGAGAATGAAAGAAAAAAAAGAAACGGAAATGGAAAAAGAGAGTGAGAGGAAAAAAGAGAATGAGGCTGAAACATTAAGAGAAAAATAGAGTGAAAAAGAAAATAGAGAGGTGATTGAGAGTCAAGAAGAAAGAGTGGAGCCATGGGAGAAAAAAGAAAGAGAGATTGTAGAGAGAAAAGGAAAAATAAAAGTGAGTTTTTATGCTAAGGCAAGCTTTTATCCTAATGAATTTAACGACTCTTTGCCCAGTGTTGTTGTTTCTTTGTTGCAGGGATATGAGGTCGTGTTGCCTAGCGATGTTTTTAGGAGATTGTCACCTATTAAAGAGATAGAGCGATACATTGATTTTGTGCCAGGTGTGACAATCTCTACCCAACTTTTCTTCGAAAAACATGAGTCCTTGATACACTTGAAAGGGCAAGGTAAGTTGAATAGAATGCATGTCAAGTGGGTTCAATTGATTGAGACCTTTCCTCATGTAATTCAGTACACACATGGTAAGAAAAATTTTGTATTTGATGCTTTAGCAAGAAGGTATGCCCTTGTCCTCATTTTAGATACAAAATTATTAAGATTTGAATATGATAAGAAATTGTATGTTAACGATGATGGCTTGGCTAGTGTGTATGGAGTACATGAGAAAGCATCGTTTTCTCATTTATATAGACTAGATTGGCACTTGTTTAGAGAGAAAAGATTTTTTGTGCCTACTAGTCTTATGCGTGAGTTGCTTGTGCATGGATGTGGTTTGTTGGGACATTTTGATATAAAGAGGACTTTAGACGTGTTGCATGACCATTGGTGGGAGTACTACATGCCATTCATTAAGTTTGCATATAGTTGTAGAGGTCACTTTGGTATAAAGAATATTTTAGGCATATTACATGAACATTGGTGGGAGTATTGTGATGACCCGCTTTTATGTGTATTTTCACTGAAGAAATATTTTAATTTAATTAAAATATTTTATAGTACTTTTATTTTAAATTATCGAGTTTTAAATGGATTTTATTGGCTGTTGAATTTAAATCGTGATTTAATTTATTTTGGCTTGTTTTTGGCTTAAAAATTTAANGTATTGTTTCCCATTCATTGAGTTTGTATACAGTTGGAGTGGTCACTTTGGTGTAAAGAAGAGTTTAGGCGTATTGCAAGAACACTTTTGGGAGTACGGTTTACCATTCATTAAGGTCGCATATAATTGGAGTAGTTATTTTGGTATAAGAAAGATTTTAGATATGTTTCAAGAACGTTTGTGGGAGTATCATTTTCCTTTCATTGATTTGTTGCATGAACGTTTGCGAGAGTATCGTTTGCCTTGTTAGAGTTTGCATATAATAAAACCATGCATACTACTATTTCTCATTCATCTTGTGAAGTTGTTTTTGGCTTTAATCCACTTATTCATTTTGATTTAATGTCTTTACCTGTTGATGACAGAAGTAGCTCGGACGGACATTTCCAAATTCTTGATAAAATTAAAAATACTTCATATCTAGTGGATCTTCCAGGTAAGTATCATGTATTTGCTATTTTCAATGTTACTAATCTTTTTCACTTCGATCCAGGTGGAGATTCGAGGTCAAATCTTTTTGAGGAGAGGGGGAATGAAGGGCCCCAAGTCGGACCAAGTCTTAAGGATCAATTACAAGATTAAGAGCCACGAAGATCAATGAAGCAATACAAAAGAAATGGTGCAATCCAATTGGGATGAAGTTAGCAAGAGCCCAACACTCATGATGAGCTTGAGAGAAGGAGAACCAGTTTTGATCCACTTGATCCAAGCTATGGAAGACACGACTTGGGCCTATTGTAATTGAAGGCTATGGACTTATTTATTTGATTAAAATGACTTATTTTATTAGTCATAGGAATTAATCTAGAATAATTGGACTTGGGGTATGTCCAGCCCACACATCTTATTTCTAATGAACTAGGGTTTTTGGGAAGATTTTGTATTTTGGCTAAGGTTTTTGAAAAGTTATTATTTTATGTGAACTAGAGTTTTAGAAGTTATTGTAGCGCGACACTGTTCACGTTACAGTACCGCGGCACTATTCATTTTAGGGTTTTTGGGGATTGTTATTGAAACCACTTGTAGCCTCATTTGAGAAGATAAGACATTATTGAAATTGATGAATTTTATTCATTGGGAGTTGAGTTTATCTCCTCTTGTTCTTGATTGAACGTTTGAACTTATCAAAGGTAAATCACAACCTTTATGGCATTCTTCCTTTGTAATTTGGGTTCTTGAGACGAGTTCTTCAACGGGTTTAGATTTTAATATAATCTAAGTTCTTGAAACGGGTTCTCAACGGGTCTAGATTCTCCATCCATAGACTTGACTTTGGCTTTTTTGGGTTTGTTTTTTTCAATATTGTTGTTGGGTCTCAAAACTTTTAGGTTAATCTTAACTTTGGCCTTGTCCAACAATGGCTCTTGGAGCAACTCGACATTTGTAATGTTTTTCTGCGGGGAGAGTTACAAGAATGTGTATACTTGACTCAGCCACCTGCACGATCATGTTTGTAAATTGCACAAGGCCATCTATAGGTTAAAGCAAGCCCGTTGGGCGTGGTATATGAAGTTTAGCTCCTATCTACAGCAACTGAATTTTCAGAGATGTCCATAATGCCAAGGATCTGATGTCCTTATGGTTTTAATTTACGTGGATGACCTCATAGTTACTAGAAGTTCTTCTACTCGGATTGCTCAATTTATTTCTCATTTATCCTTTGCATTCCACATGATCTTGGTGACTAACATTATTTTTTGGGCATCCAAGTTTCTCGAGTTGAGTCCTCTCTCACTCTCAACTAGACCAGATATGTTTTCTCATTGCTTTAGAAGTTTGGCTTAGACGTTGCTAAACCTGTTTCGACCCTACTAGCCTCAGGTGCTCTACTATTGGCTGCAAACGGTACTCCTTTTAATGATCCCACCTTGTATCGTCAAATGGTTGGGTATTTGCAATATATGACATTGACTTGTCCTGACATAACATTTGTAGTAAATCTAGTGTGTCAGTTCATGCAAAGTCCCCGTGATACACATCTCATTATTGTCAAATGAATCTTTCGTTATCTTAAAGGCACCCTTTATCTTGGACTTCACTTTGCTCCCACTTCAATGACTACTCTTCTTGTTTATTGTGATGCTAATTGGGTAGGCTCACAAGATGATCGTTGATCCACCACTGGTTTTGCTATTTTTCTTGGTGATTATCTACTATCTTGGGGTGCTAAGAAATAGGTCACTGTATCTCGTTCCACAGCTAAAGCTAAGTATCAGGCTCTCGCAACTACTACAGTTGAAGTCATGTGGTTTATTCACCTTCTCAAATCTCTCGGGTACTCTCTTAAAATACCAGTCTTATATTGTGACAATTTGAGTGCCTTGCACATGGCTAAAAATCTTGTGTTTCATCAATGAACTAAACACATAGACATTGATGTCCACTTTGTATGAGAGCAAGTTGCCTGTAATCTTATTTCTATTGACCACATTTAGGGCACTGGTAAGGCAGCAGATGTTTTTACCAAACCCTTGTGTGAATCTATGATGCCCCCAGGTCACCACTTGGGATGGAACAGATATTTGGAGCGTCGGGAAATACAACATATAGTTACATACCCCCGTTCATGACAATTAATGTGCAGTGCATCCTTGTATGCAACTAACAGTATACAATAATCATGTTGGAAATAAGGGTGACAAAAGTATTTATGCCAAAATAAACTAAACATTCCAATGGTTATTAAACCATAAATAGGTACTTCCTCACTTAAAAGGTCCACAAAAGTTCAACATAAAGTGGGAGATAAAATCTCCCTTAATATAAATACGAAATTGTTGGATCAACTCTTTCATCCACTATAGTATATAGAGTCAACGCTATGAATGTTAATATCAAGTCCAGTCTCTTCTCCAAATCGGCCTCATCCTCAACTATCTAAAGTCAACGGTTCATCTTGTTTATTGTAAGCTGGTCTTGACACATTTTCTACCATTCTGGAGGGAATAACAGTGGGGTGAAATTTACTTGAAATCTTAGTAAGTTAAACAATCAACATATACAGAGATAAAAAATGCATGATCAATGATAAACAGAAGATGCATGACAGAAAAATCTGTATTTGTCTCCCATCGAGATTCCTCAACATTTTTCAGAAAACTTTAATACACATTTTCTTTTCTTACAAATAATATTTTTCATTCATCTTTTAAAAAACATAACATTTCATCATTATTAAAGCCATCATTAACATTTCATCGTCACAACTCTCCTCATATATGCATTGTGAGTACCAGCCAGTGATCGTACTACACCTTATGTTGAATCTAAGTTGTCTTCATAATTGTTACCCAATGCATTAGTACCATAACATTTTATCATAACACATTATCATAATGTATGCACCCATTAGCATTAGGTGTTATAAATAAATTTGCACCGACATTCTTTAAAAAGAATCCATTTAAAACTCGTTGATGGTTCTTTGTCAACGTAGAGGTTACCACTCTATTCTTACTCACTCCAGAGTGGACAGAGGAGTTTTCACTAGAATAATTTTCCATCCTAACATTTGGAGTCGTGACAAAACTTATTTTCATACAAGTTTTAATGTAACACTAGGGCCCAACACCAAGCTCGATTTCTAAAAATTTTAGAGTTTATACGAATGAAAAGCACACTTGAGATTTAAGAGTATTTTTTAAAATCGATTATGGGCCAAATTTCTATTTTTGGGTGAAGAAAATTTGGTGGGACAAGTTAGATTATTTTAGAAGTGAATTGAGACCCAAAACTCAAGGAAAAGCCCAAATCCTTCCACACCCAAGTCCGTGAAAATCCAAGAACCAGTCTCGCATGTTCCATGCCATGCACGTCTCTACACCTTTTTTTCATGCCATGCACGTCTCTCATGCATTGTTATTGGTTACCCTCCTTTTTGTTCTCATATAGGGTTTTCAATCACCTCTATAAATACTCACATGTATTTTCTGTCCTACAAAGTTGCCACAGCCTTGAGTTCTTCAGTTAAATCAATACAAGATACACACAAATAGTGTGGACTATTTTTGAACTGTTTTCTCACAAGAATCTCTTCTTCATTTCCATAATCCTCCAGCATCAATCTCATCCATAATAGTTAATGTGCTACAACTTTTGGTAGCAATATAGTTTGCTTTAACAATATAGAGTGATGTTTCACTTTGTGTTTTTGCCTGCCGATCAACTATGTTTTTGTCTACGTACATAAAAATCATCATCTTAGTTTGCGTTCACAATCATAACCACGTCCAACTCTGTAAGCATCAGAGGAGAAAAGCTACAGAATTGGAACTAAATTTCAATGAACGTCACATTCCACATCCAATTGTGCCACTCACATATATGATAATTACGTTGCTAATAGGTCGTTGGGATTGGATGGTTTCTTGCACACAACTCTATATTGAACTCTATATCAGGATGACTTGTAAAATGTAGTAAACTTCCAATCATACTCCAAAATAGCGTCAGGTCAAAATAGCTTAAAGCTCGTACTCATTGAGATTTCTCTCCAATCCAAACAACAGCATTCTCTTTTCCTCAAATTAAGCCAAACAATAAACTCTCTCGCCGTCTCTCTCTCTTCCAACTGCTTAAGGATGCAATGGTATAGCTACCGGATCCTAGCGCTATTGCCTCCCTCCCATTTGTCATTCATTTAGATTGACAAACCATTTTTTCTATTTCAGGATGCTGACCATTTTTCTAGAAATATTGATCTGGTGAGTGGTCCCACCGATCGAAGATTAATCTAATTCAATAATGAAAGGAAAAGGGAATAAAAGGGAATGTGCTTTTTGATGTAACAAGTTTTGATATAACGAATTGGGTTTTTTCTACAATCTTATAACACAAACTCTAAAATCGTTTCATGCAATATTAATATCAGCCACAACTTAACTGAAAAAAAGCTTATAAAAGTAACAATTTAAAAAATATATATATATGCATGAATCATTTTTCATCTCCGAGCCAGTTGTCCTTCATGTTGGGACCTGTGGGACCCTCCTCCCCCAATACTTCATTTGGCAGGGCATTGACAAACTTCTTGACAGCAGATTTGAGTGGTCCAAGCAATGCTTTCTCCACCTTCTTAATCTCCTCTGCAATGTCATAGCTAATTTTGGGACCCCAGTTCCTGCAATAGTTCAGCCAAGCTGGCTCAGCAACAGCTGACCCCAAATATTCAGCTGCCACTATTGCGAAGCTCTCTCCAGTATCCATCACCACCTTGCTCTTCTCCGTAACGTTTTTTATTCCTATTGCTCCATTCCCTTGCAACACAACTCCTGCCTTTGCATACAAAGCATGTCCATGCAATGATGCATAGCCCACAGCTTTGTTCCCACTTTGAAACTCAAGGTCATGTGCCTCCACCCATGTTCCTCCACTGTGTTGTGAGAAGTAAACCCTTTGAAGCTCCCCATTGAAATTGCTCACTCTTAGGGTCACATGCTCCCAATCACCAACATGTTCACCTATCTTTCCCAGTGAGATGGTGACAACACCAAGCTGAGCCCTAGCCGGCCCATTAAATGGATAGAAAATCCAAACGGCTATGTCTGTGAAGCTTGCACCCATCATGGGTTTTACATGTACATAGACTTGGGAGCTTCGTAGCTCTCCTTTCCGGACTATATCTTTGGCCCCTGCGTCCACAGGCAGGTCTAACCAATAAGCACCATCGTTTGAACCACCCTGGGGAAGGTTCGAGCCATTGGGTTCGATTGGAACAGGGTTTGATTCTTCCCCTTTCTTATACAAAAGTGCCCCCATCCCAAAATACCAGTTCACTGAAGAAGGTAGGAACTCTTCTTTTGAATGGAAGTACACCCATGGAGAGTAGGCTTGCATCAAGGCCTCAATCTGCATTAGATTTGGCATACAAGAAAAGTTGGACTCGGCATTCTTCAAACAAGCAATAGACAAAGAAGAGGCAGTCCCACCAATTTGAGCCACAAAAGTACCCGCAGGGACACCAAGAGCTTTGGTCCCCCTAATGCTGGGTCTCACACTGTACACATTGAATCCATTGGCATCGCTGGTTTTACCTGGACCCCAGATCCACGTGTAAGCCTCGCTTTGGTCCGTGAGGTCAGATCGAACGCACCTGATTTTATCTGGCAATGGCTTCTCAGGCGAGGTTGTGACCACGTGCCCTACGGCTTTGTAACCATCGGGGGGAATTGGCAGCCACACGTAGCCATTCCCATCGGCCTTGATCTTTGAAGACTCACTGCTCCAAACCAGAGTATAATCGAGTGGCGTTTTCAAAGCTTCAGCTGAGCCATCATCTTTCCCTGCAAGAACCCATCCGAAGAAGGGCTTGTTGTTTGGTTGACTGTACGAACCCAACATATGGAAACCATCTGGCATCTGGGATGGTTCGAAAAACGTAGCCCCAAGGTTGTCAGGTCCACCTTCACGGGTTGCCCAAACTTTCACCAAGTCTGATATCTGACGCACTTGCAATCCTCCTCCCAGATCCATAATTCCACTTGCAAATCCTTCCCCTGCACCAAGACCAAAGCTTTGACTGATATTTAAACAAAATCATCACAACAAATAGCAACAATCATGTTGAGAGCAGTATATAATAGGTACGTACCCTTTGGCCAAACTGGGAGTGGAGAGGGAAGCTTGAACATGGTGTCGATGGCCAGCAGAGAACTGCTGTTCTTGAAGAGATTCATTGCCGCAGGAACAGGGAGGGTAAGACAATTCCCCATTGTCGACACAACCAATACATGGGTGAAGCAGAAGAATACTTTATATAATGTGGGTGATACAGGCAATATAAAGTGGATGGGAGCACGAGGCATTTTCTGTTAAAGAGATGTTGACGATGCGTGGGGGAAAGGTAGGAGGAGTGAAGGGACCGAATAGCTTTAGCCTGTGTGTGCCTTGCAAGCAAGCAGCTTTGGTTAGATATAAATGCCTCCACAGTCCAAACGTTGCCTTGCCCTTCTACACTTTCACGTACGCCGACTTGCTTCGTATAATTTAGTACTAGTTGCTTCCTCAATTATTGAGTAGAGAGAGAGAGAGGAGTATATATATTATTTCGTACTCTCATCTTATCTTGATACGACGTTCTATGATTAAGAATTACTATTTTTACAAATAATTTATTAATTAGCATATATGTAAAACCTTTAATGAGATCAGGTGACATATTATTATATTATAAGAATGACATCGTGTTGTTAGGCTTGATGACTTCATGGCATATGATCTAATTTTTTAGATAAAAAGTTTGGATTTGAACCCACATCTCCCTTATCAAATTAAAAAAAGAAAATTTTTTGATCTCATGTCATTTATATTTCAAGAATATCTAATAATTTTTTGAACAAACATATCATGATAAGTATTTTAAGATTGGCAAATAATTTTGCGCAAATTTAATTTGGGTAATGCAAGGCCAATTATTACGTGGCATAAATATCAGACTCCTCACCTAAGGGAAAGCATTTGACTTTGATTCTTCACGCATCTATAAATTAATTTCATCATCAATATATAACTTTGACTCTTCAATGGCGTTGCTTTTTTCAGTTTTCGTTAGCTATTTATATTGCTATTTCTTCTTATATATGTATAATTAGTTGTAGATTTGCACAATGCATAAGAATAATTAATGTTATTTAATAAAAAAATAATATATGTATAATTATTTAAAATGTTTTTGAACTTTCAATTTTGTTTCTGTACTGTGAGTACGAGTTTATATGTAACGTTATGGATAGATACATTACTAGTAGAATTAGTAAGAAAACTTCACTCTAGGAAGAAGAAACTACGCCTTAGAATAGATAACATAAACATATATATGTGTATATATAAATGAATAGATAATAGACGGTAACAACGATGATAAGGTAGGCGAGACCAAAATGACCGGCAGCAGAATCCAATATATACGGGCAATGTTACTCAGCAAAGCTTTGTCTTGTACTAGTGGGTGAAATTGCCGAAAAAATAAAGATATGATGCTTAGGAATAATAATTTCTCCAAATCATGACTAAAATTCCCATTTTAGATGCAATTAAGTACTTGTGCAAAAAGTTTGTCGGATTAAAGCCTTATTATATTGCAAGAAAACACGTCTTCGTACTGATCTGACGTACGTGGGAGTAAAATCCGGTGTCCGACCGAGACTTCATTTGTCCTAAAGCTTTTGCCTAATATATGTGTTATGGAGACCATGAATATCCTTTTCAAATTAAGACATTATTATTCTTCCTGGTCCCATGCATATCGATTTTAGGGACACTTGTATGCAACTTTTTCCCTAAAGCGTATCCTCCATGCGATGAATCTATCCATGCGATGAACTCGGTGTGAGGTTTGGACCGTTTGTTGTATTGGACTTTTTTGTGTAGTGGGGGTAGGAACCTCGGAATAAACCACTTTAAGTTCTTTGTTTCACTTTTCCCTTTTAGAACCGATACGAGAAAAAGTGAGATAGTTTTAGATAAATTAAATAAAATATTATTATTATTATTTTAAAATTTAAATAAATTAAATTATTTATTATATTTTGTATAAAAATTTTAAAAAATTATAATAATGAGATGAATTGAGTTGAGATGAGATGGAGAGATTGAGACTGAATATCGACCATATTTTTTCTTTTCTAACTTTTTTTTTTTAATATTTTAAATATTAAAAGAAAATTTACAACATCTTTAAAAAAATATTTATTTAATTGCTGTTAGGTTAGGTTTGACTTACCAATCCAAACCTTTAGCATTTCTGGTGGCCTCTAGTCGGTGTCGATTCCCTTTACGTTCTTTTCCTGTTATCTTACTCTAAAAGCATTTTTAAATGAATTTCTAATTTTCTCTCCGCCTTCTTTTCTCTTCTCTCTCTTATTTCTTCCCTCCAATCCTGTCATCTTTCAATTCTTTTATTATTATTTAAAAACGATAGTGATACTCCACCCACTAATCTACAACTTCTTTACCTCTCTCACGTGATTTTTTTTTAATAAAATCAAAAGCATCAGGTCCCAGTCTAAAGTTGTAACAAATTATTAAGCAGCAGGTATTCTATCATTTTTCCATTAAAAAATCAAATATTCCCCACCCGCGTTCACTTCTCCCCTCCCTCCCCCATCTCATTTCTGCCATCTCATTCAAAAATCAGAAATCCACCACCCGCGTTCTCTTCCTCCCCCATCTCGTCTCCATCATATCTATCCATCACCACCGTTCGGCGGCACGGTCTTAGGTGAGTCTCCTCTGCCTCCCATCTAGACTCTCTCTCTACAAAATTAACTTTTACTATTGCTGTCACCTCCGCTACCATCTAGACTCCAACTGTCGCCACATACCGCTACCTAAGACACTCCTCAAGGTAAGCACAGTCACAGCTCTCTCTCTCTCTCTCATACTTTTGATGTGCCCTAACTCCACTTGTGCAAAAATCTATAAATTAATTCATCCCTAATTGAAACCCATTTTCTCGATGCACAAACAGAGGGCACGCCAAACTCTTTCAAAGTGGTTTGCTAGCTCCAAAGCAAGCCAACCCGAAGCCAATTGAACAACCTCATCTTGAAATTCCTATCATGAGCAAGAGGAGACACCGTCATAAGATAAGATTTAAAAGTCCCACCTTTCATTTCCATGTGAACCAAGGCCTCAAAAGATGAAGAGAACAAATCTAAGTGTTAAAAAAAAAAAAAAAAAAAAAAAAACCCATATTTTATGGTTGTCATGCAACCATCATAAGTGCATTTTGGATGGTGTTTTTTTGAGGCTCATGGAGGTTATGTATGGTGATGCTGGAGTCAAGATAGTGACGACAGCAGCAACTATATAACAGTGCAGTAACCATTTTTGCTCAACACCTATGTAGAGAGAGAAATAGAGAGGGAGAACGTGAGAGAGAGAGAGAGAATGATGGTGGTAGGTAGAGGATAGAAGGAAGAAGAGAAAGTCACAAGAAATGGCGCCAAATGGTGATGGTGGCCGGAGATGACGAAAAGACAGCGTGAGGGAGGGAAGAGTGCGGGATAACTTACGCTGAAAGTTTTTGTGTGAAATAATTTTGGACGTTAGATTGCTTTGAACGTAAGGCTGTAAGAGCATCACATCCGATTCCTCATCTCCATCCCTATAATTTAACTCAAAATCACATTTCCTTAAATTTATCTCTAAATTTTATTCATCTTCTAAAAACCTCCTACATTTCATTCCCCATCCCTATCTCTATTCTATTAAATAATATTTCTCTATTATTTTTTTATTACTTTTTTCTCTCTCTTTTATTTACAATCTTAACTATTAACTCTTTTGTCTTATTATCTTTTTTTCAAATATCACTTTCTACTAAATATTTATATGATTTTGACTATCCAATATAGTATTTTTTGTAAACCGGAATTCGTATTATTAAAATAGTAATTTTTTTTAATTAGTGCATTTTGTAAGGTGATGGCAAATTTTTTTAGAAGAGTACTCTTTATCAATTTCTCTAATGAGGATCTATTGTCACGTATTGATGATAAAATTTTGTAATTGGCTGTAATGGTAATATTTTCTGTTATTTCTCCAACGGTAATATTTTTTATCTTTTCTCAAATAGTAACTTTTTTTTTCTTCTCTCAAACGGTAACAGTTTTTGTCCTATATGTAACGACAAATTTTTCCTCTATAAATACGCATATTACTAGCATTCACATTCTCACAAATTCAAGCCTCATTTCATCTATAGAACCGAAATTCTATTGTATCATTTGCTCTCTCACTCTCTTCATCAAATGGCTCATATGTTCTTTCACAAATTGTTGACATATGTATCCTATGAAGATGATAGCGATGTTCATAATGAGGAGGCCGATGGACAGTCATTGAGGCATCGTGGCAATACCCAACGTCGTAAGTTTATTCAGCGTGATCATATTCAGGAGCACGAGCGCCTATTTCGTGATTATTTCGATGAAAATCCAGTATATCCCTCGAATCTATTTCAAAGGAGATTTCGGACGAGCCATACTTCGTCCAGAGAAGAGATAATGCCGGAAGACTCAGTTTATCTTCTATGCAAAAAATAACCGCAGCACTTAGAATGTTGGCGTATGGGGTTACTGGAGATTTTATGGTTAAATACATACGTATTAGTGAAAGCACCGCAATGGAGAGCTTCAAAAAATTCTCTGAGACAATAGTAAGTGTTTTTTCAGATGAATATCTAAGGTCTCCAAATGCTAATGATATAGCCCAATTACTTGTGGTTGGTGAACAACGGGGATTCGCAGGAATGCTGGGAAGCATTGATTTCATGCATT
Organism: Carya cathayensis; assembly: GCA_011037825.1. NCBI lineage: Eukaryota > Viridiplantae > Streptophyta > Magnoliopsida > Fagales > Juglandaceae > Carya > Carya cathayensis. Next base: position 161,815 of record QGSO01000293.1, read on the forward strand.
GAAAGTGGAAAAATTATCCCGCAGCCTGGAAAGGTATGTACTCCGGCCACATTCGTGAACCAACTATTATTTTAGAAGCAGTTACTTTATATGATCTCTGAATATGGCATGCATTTTTTGGTATGCTTGGTTCACATAATGACATTAATGTGCTAGAGAGATCTTTTGTTTTTACAGAACTTGCCCAAGGGCGTGCTCCTCCAGTCACTTACACTATCAATGGCAACAACTACACTATGGGGTATTACCTTGCGAACGGTATTTATCCCAAGTGGCGAATTTTTGTGAAGACGATTCCATCACCACGAGGGAATAAGAAAAAAAATTTTGTGAAAGCACAAGAATCCGCAAGAAAAGATGTTAAGCGTGCATTCGGGGTACTTCAACAACGATTTGCTATCATTCGTGGACCTTCCCGAATGTTCAAAGTAAAGGAACTAACAAATATAATGAAAGCATATGTTATTCTACATAATATGATCATTGAAGACAAGCGTGATGATAATGAGAGTTTGAACATTAAGTATGATCAACTTGATGATGTTCTCCCAGAATTGTCGTGCAATCATACAACTGAGCTTACGGATTTCATCCAGCGTCATCACCATATTAAAGACAACTCAACACATTATCAGCTTCAAGAAAATCTAATTGAACATCAATGCCTATTATATTCCCAACATTAGTCGAGGTCACATTATATTTTATTATTTCCTTCATGTTATTGGTGAACTATGTTTGAGTTAATCTACTTTGCATTTGTATTTCCTTAATGTTAGTAGTGACTATATTAATGGTAATTAAGTTTGGCGCTCGTATTGCTTTGAGAAAAATAGTGGACTATATTTGAGGTAATTTATAATTGTTTCTGAAATTGTAATGGCCAATTTAGTTGCACAACCCTATCAATTTACACTATCATCAAAAGTACAAAAAAATATTTACATGTATTTTTACACATATATCATTGTCCAAAACATAAAATAAGAAACATGATCATATTCAATCAATCCAAATCGGCTGCATAACTGCGTCTCGCCATGATTTCCCTCTGAAGTTGCTGGAAAAATAGCTGCTGCATGACGCTCACATCCATTATCATAATGGGCTGATCTGATTCCTTCTTCGCAAGCTCCACTTTTCAGCCTCCAACCTCAGTCTTTCGTCCTTTTGACGGATTTTACTTTGTTCTTTTTCTTGATCAATTATCATCTTCTTGGCCTCCAACCTCAGTCTTTCATCCTCAAGTCGTAATTTTTTTAACTCTGTCTCCTAGTCATACTCTATCTTCTCGGCCTTAAGGCGATAAAACTCTTTCTCCTGAGTGCGTGACTCTTCCAAAAGAGTATACTTCATCTTCCTGAGTTGGAAATTCTCCTATGCTTGCCTGTCTTGGGCCTTTCGTTTTCCTTTTTTAGCTTTTCTTCCAATTGGTCTGTCTAATTCGATAACTTCATTCTCCAGCACATTATCCACCTCGATATCAAAAACTGAATCAACTGTAGCGCCAGAACATCGAGTTGGGGTCGGGGATGGAGACATCGTCTTCCTTCGCTTTGGATCCTCATTTGTGGCACGCCAAATCCACTTAGGTTGGTCCTTCAACAGGTGCCAACAATGCTCAAACTGGAAAGAGCATTTTTCTAGCAATTAGTACATAACCTTGGCCTTGTCAAACTTGCATGGGAAAAAGAAACCAATGTTTGAGACAAGAAATTTTAGAGTAAAACAATTAAGGATTTGAAAATTCTACCTTATCTTGCTCGGTCATGTCACTTTGATTTAACCCTTCAACTTGGGCTAGTTTTGCACAAAATTTGTTTGTGGCCTTTTGGATAACCGACTACCGGTGAATTAAACACTTTATTGTTCACTCATTTGTGGTTTCTTTAAATTGCTGAAAGTACTCAAAAACATTTTTTCAAAGTTGGGAGTGTTTTTGATCTGTTCCCTGGACGGTATCAAGGCTACAATTTAGCCATATGGAGACAAGTAACTTGTCTTCTTTAAGGGTGAAATTCGCACCCCTGACTGATTTTCTAACACTGATAGGCTTGTTAGGGGCTAGGGGTGGAGAGTCATTAAGAGTTAATGGAGATGTTCCACTTTGCCCACCATAAGTGGGGTCGAGTTAAGGATCTTGACTAAAAAGGTTAGTGAAGTACATATGTCCAGGGTCTTGTGAATCCATCTCTAAATAAACATTTATATGTTAGAGCCCGTATCACTTTCAAGTTTACACATTTTGGTCGGGGCTCAGGAACCGAATGGTGACATCAAGAAAAGATGGCCACCCACTCATGGCTACAACAATCGGTTGCCAGTACTTGTTGGCCATCTGGGTTACCTAGCCATTAAGGGGATGGCCATAAATATCCCGTATCCCCACATGCGGTTGTCATCATCACAGCCGAGGGGGTTTAGTTTACACATTATTTATCTATCACAACATAATACAAAACACCAACCAAAACAGCATGCAAATCACAATATTTTATATAAGAGCATCCACATCCAATTTATATTTATATATAAAATATATTAATTAGTAAAACGGCTCAGAATGGTGTAAATATTGACAGTATGCGTGAGTAAGGCGCCGAACATCAAATGGCTGCAAAACCCCACCCGAACCCCGATTGCCTTTTGTAGAAAGTATCACAAACTGAAATATGGCCATTCGGATGAGGATTACCCCTCCATAGTAATGGGTCCCTATTAACACTTGTGAATTAACCCGCACTATAACACCATCATCATAGCCTAATAACAGCTCCCCTCGCCCAAGATATATGAAACACTGTAAACGATCCAACAAAATTGAACAAATATTAATTGACAACATTTATTATTGTTATTATAGTATGGTTTTTATCATATTTTGTATATCTACCGTTCATATATTAATTTAGAATGTAATTATTTCATCTAATTGCACCAATTCAAGCAAAAGATAAAACTCATATAATTCCAAGCCACTAAATTATATTAAACCTAGACAACCAAATAATTAAATAATCCAAATCTTTCATATAGCCCCAACCACAATACTATAAAACATACAAGATTGTATTGATCATAAGAATAGGCAAGAGCTCCAGTATATGGGACGTAGTGCAAATCCCCTCTTTTTGCATGATTTTCTCAAGTGTGGCCTTGGAAAGCAGCTTAAAAGCTTAAATTAGGTAAAAACACAACCACTTTGAGCGTGCCTTTTGCCTATTTTAATGATTATATTTTTTTTACTTACTAAAAAAATTGATGCTTATACAAGTGGAATTGGATTTTTCCCACAAATATACATTTATATAACTACATATGTTAACCTCGTAAAGCTGAAAAATTAATTTGGCTCAAGTCTAAAAAGGGGCATATCTAGTGGGAAAAAACATACAACAAGTGTAGATCCTGTTCTTAATTGGCTCAAGTCTTAAAAAGGGCATATCAAGTGGGAAAAAACAGAAAAAATTGTAGATCCTATTCTTAATTGGCTCAAGTCCGAAAAGGGGCATATCAAGTGGGAGACAAGTGTAGATCATGTTCTACAATATTAAGAAATCTCAAACTAGATAGACAAGTAGTTTATTCTAAATTCTAATAACTACAAAAGCGGTGCAGATTTTTTTTAATTATCCTAAATTCTAATAACTGAACAACTTGTCTATGCACAAACAAGGCCATAGCCAATCCATCACATTTCTTAACTTCATTCTCATTGATGTGATGACCCGCTTTTACGTATGTTTTCACTGAAGGGTTGTTTTAATTTAATTAATATATTGGTTTATTTATTTTAAATTAATGTATTTTAATTGGTTTTTAATTTATTTGATGTTGTGTTTAATTTATTTTAATCGTTTTACGGTTTTTAAAATCGTTTTCGGCGGATCAGTTTTTGGATTCCAGAGTGAGGATTGGACTTCATTTCTTTTTTTTTTCTCTTTTCTTTTTCCCTTTTCCTTTTTCTTTTTCTTCTTTTCTTTCCTTTCTTTCTTTTTTCTTCTTCTTTTTCTTCCCGGTTTCTCTCTCCCCGCCAGCTCTCTCCTTTTCTCCTTACCGTCACCGTCCCTTCGGCCACCCAATGCGCGGCCGTGTAGTGTACCACCCCCACCATTCTCTTCCCCTCCCACCAGAGATCATCCCCACCAATTTTCAGAGCTATCGGACCAGCCGTTAGCCGCCACGCAAGGTTGGAAGTCACGGCCCCAGCCCTGTTTTTCCTCCCTGTCGCTGGTTGCTTTCGCAGCCCAGAACCGCCGCTCGCCGGCGGCGTGGCCTACACCACCCATCCAGTTTTCTTCCCCTCTCACCGGTGAACATCCCCACCAAGTTTCACCTCCATCCGAGCTACCGTTAGCCACCACGAGCTCCTCCAAGCCACACGAATTTTCACCGATTTCGGTGCCGTCGCACCACCTCCGGCCACCATCTCTTCACAGCTTCTTCCTCTACCTCTTGCCGACCTAACCCACCTAATTTCAGGCCCGATCCATTGCCGGAGCAGCTCCCACGAGCTCAACTCCGTTCAGCCCCTTTTTGGCCTTCGACCGCCATTTCCACCACCACTCACGGCCAAAACTCGCTTCCTTTAACTTCATAAACATCTCAAGACCATTCCCTATCAATTTCATGTCTTGGTTTGTCCCCCGTTCGAAAGTGGGTAATTTATTACCCACGGCCACAGTGTAAAATACACTGTTACGTTACTTTTTCTCCGCCGTTTGCAACGCCACGAGCTTTCAAAAAATATCGTATAGCGCTATAAGTATTTTCCAAACTCTACTTTTAGATTTAAATATATTTTGCTCTTACAATAATTATTTGACTGCTGGTTGGTTGATTCTGGACTGAGTCCGAGGAGGTCGGGGGTCGGATGGATTGAGGACAAAGTTGCTTGGTTTGTTGATTTGTGGTTGGTTGGTTGTTTTGTGCCTTGAGATTGCATTTACATGGTGCATGCGCGTGCGTTTTATTTTAATTGAGAAAAATCCTGTTTTATTGGCGTAAATGGATTTTCGGGTGCGTGTGTCTCACGAGCCCAAGCCGAGATGGGTTATTATCTCGGTTGAGCTCCTCTGGTCACTCGGGAGTAGATAATACTGAGTGACATCCCCTGGGTTGTCACAGGGCGACGACCAGATCGCACGATACAGTAATGCTGCCGTTTCGACTCCGTGGTCCCTAGAGTGGCGGGGACTTGAGGATGGCCTGGCTAGGGACGCGTTGGGCACGAGTTTGGGCATCGCTCGTTTAGGTGTCACATGCGTAATCGTTACCTGCGGTGTGGCACAGAGCCAGAGTGTGCGGATGATCCCTAGGGGAGATCATGATGCATGCATAATTGGATTGGTTTTATGGTTTTCGGATACGGGCCATTTTCTGGAAAAATGGCGAGGATGTGTTAAGGCTTTGTGATCCATTTTCTGGGAAAATGGCGAGGATGTGTTGAGATTTTGTGATCCATTTTCTGGAAAAATGGTGGTTTATTGATTTGGGCCATTATATGGGATAATGGCGATGACTGGTTTTAAAGGTTATGTTTTTGAGCCAAATGGGTTTTTGGCATGCGTGGAAAAATGTGGTTTTTATGGGACATGTGCGTTGCATTCTTTCATGCATATTGTTTGAGTTATAATATGTTTTTATCTAGTGGTGTTTGGATTTTACTTACCTGCGGTACCATTTTTGGTACCGTAGATTTTGGTGCAGAGTTCGAGGAAGAGGAGGAGGCTGAGCCCGAGGATGCGGCTCCGCCGGAGTACTGAGTTGGAGTCTATGCTTTGTAGTTGGCTTTGAAACTATATTTGTAGTTTGTAATATTTTAATATGTATGATTTGAACAACTTTGTATTAAACTAAGAAAAATTCTGGTACTTAGTTATATGACTTTGCTATCCGCTGCGTGTTTCTTCGTGCATATTTGTTGCTTTTACACACACTCGGCACTCGTCGATAGGGTGGTGACCCGTGTTGTCATCATCTGGACATCTCGATTTTCTCCGTGTCCGTATGTGGGGATTTGGGGGCGTCACAATTGACAAGTGTACATCAAGATCAGGTAAAAACCAACTCACCACTTAAAGATTTTTGTAAACACAAAAACAGTTGCTAGAAACCATGCTCAGTCGATTATAGATGTAAAAGATTTGCACAAAACAACATGACAACATAAAAAATATCAACCCATAAAGAAGTCTGGATCTCGAAAAGAAAAAATTGAACAACAATAACAAAACAGACCAAAAATAACAATGTAAAAGAAGTAAACACATAAAATGGAAATCCAATCATATCGAATGGGTTGTCACCTTGCTGACATCACATTATGCCAATTAGATTTGATCAATAAGAATAAGGAAACCAACTGCATGGTTCTTTCACCAAAATTTAAAAGAAAAAAAAAAGCTGAACAATAACTACTACAAGGAAAAGAAAAGCAATGTTATAGGAATCTGCAGATTCAAAGAAAAATTACAAAAAAGACATTAGTTATTGGTTTTATAGTAGGGAGTGTTTCAAGAATGTTTTCCTTGAAACATTCTATAGGAGACATGAGTTTTGATATGTAGAACTCATACAACCTTCAAAGAGAGGAAGAAAAAACAGAGAGGACATAGAAAAAGATAGTTAAAGCTGATTATTTTTTTTCCCCTTTTGATAAATGAGCTAAGCCTATTGTTACAAACTCACCATCTCTATTGATTAATCATTTAGAAATTATTGTAATGCATGAATACAAGTTTATGGCTAGTCAACTGCTTTACACATGCACACAGGCTTTAAAAAGTATAATGTTTTCGTTTGAGAAGTAGCAAACACCTAAGTAAAGAATTGAATATACATGAAGAGGTTCCACAAGCATGTGTAATTAAAACAAAAGAAACCAAGAACTACAAAAGAAACTAAATCAAATTCATGAAACCAAGAACTACAAAAGAAACCAAGAACTAAAAAAAATAACAGAAACAAGAACTACAAGGAAAAACAACCAAAAAAGTGTAATTAAGAATCTTAATTACAAAGGTCTAGAATACTCCAAAATGAAGAGGTTCAACCAGCATTAGGTAGCAATCAATCAAACCTCCATCTCAAAACATCATCACTGCCTTTTCAGCAGAGTATTTAGTGACTATAAATCCATGCATTTAATTCATGATAAATACACCACTCAATTCATTTTTCTTCTACCACACAGCCAAGACATGAGATATATACTAAATAATCAAACAAGTAAATTAAATGATCCAATTCTGAAAGAAAAAGATATCGTATAGGATCTAGAAAATCGACCAACAAATTCCATGATAGTTTTATAATAGCTCCATGAACTGTTCCATGCACTCAAGTTTCCAATTTTAAGACATATGGATGAAGTCAATGATAATCAGATTCTCATCAAATGGCACACATCTATACATTGGGAAGTGAATATCATTACTGGAAAATGGCCTTTCTAGGTCCAGTAATCTTCCCACACCATAGACCATTCAAACAGTGAGCTTGATTCCCTAGCCCACTACATTTTCACTTAATACACACTTTATTGTTTTAAACCTCCCCTTTCCCTCAAGTTAAGCCATGGAAGAAAGTCAACAGAATCACAAAGTAGCGCAGAGAGAGAGAGAGAGAGAGAGTGAGAGAGAGAGAGAGAGAGAGAGAATCTAAATCAATATACCTACAATTTGCCCCCAACACCGAGATCAGAGAATGAGAAGAGCTGCGATAAAGAAATAATCAAGACTAAGAAATTTCATCAATTACACAATTAAATTCATTAAGTCGCATATCTTAAGACTCTTTTTTAGCTCTCACAGCTTGATCATGGCGGCAGGAGAAAGAAAAAGGGGAAGAGAGAAACAAAGAAGGAGAGAGAGAGAGGAAAAGAAAAATAGACCAAAAATCGGGGAAGACAAATAACCAGAGAAGAGAAATTCAACGTTTTTCACTTACTTTATTTTGCGATTCACTCTGCAATTGATGGTGCTTGAAGTGTGAGGGAGGAAGCAAACCGTTTACCCTAGTGAGAGAAAAGAAGACGTGGGACGGAAGGGGAGGAAACAAGAGCCAAATACACGATGTGGATGTACAGTAAATCAACAAAGATGGGGAATTCCTGTACAGACTGAAAACATAGATCACAAAATGGGGATTGGGATGGGAGGGTTTTTTAAGCAAAACCCTAAATAATTCCCTAAATTATAGGGAAAACTTTCTTATGCAGACCCGGATGGGGATGCTCTAAGAGTATATTAGCTTATTTTAAAAATAAATAAATAAAAACATGTAAGGGTAGATAAGTTGTAAAGGGGTGGGTGGAGTATCCTTATCCATTTAAAAAAACTTAAATAATATAGAAGAAAGATAGATATTATACGGAAATAAAGTGCATTACCCCTCTTCACAGCTTCTCCCCTACTCCTTGCCGACCTAACCCACCCATCCGGCCCGGTCCATTGCCGGAGCGCTCCCACGAGCTCAACTCCGTTCAGCCCCTTTTTGCCGCCTACCGGCTTTCCCCCACACCACGGCCAAAACTCCTTCCACTACTTCATAAACATCCCTAGACCATTCCCTATCAATTTTGTCTTGGTTTGTCCCCGGTCAAAGTGGGTAATTTTACCCACGGGACAGTGATTCACTGTTACGTTCTTTTTCCTCGCCGTTCGTTTCGCGCCGAACCTTCTAAAAATCTATATAGCGCTGTAAGTATTTTCCAAACTCTACTTTTAGATTTAAATTATTTTCTCTTTCAATAATTTAATTGGTTGGTTGTGATTCCGGACTGAGTCCGAGGAGTTCGGGGGTCGGATGGATGAGGACTGGAGTTGCTTGTTTGTTGTGTTGGTTGTTTTTTTGTCGGCTTGAAATTGCATTTACATGTGCATGCCGTGCTTTTATTTTAATTGAGAAAAATCTGTTTTATTGGCGTAAATGGATTTTTGGTGCGTTCACGAGCCCAAGCCGGGATGGGTTATTATCTCGGTGGAGCTCCTCTGGTCACTCGGGAGTGATAATACTGAGTGACATCCCCTGGGTTGTCCGGGCGACGACCGATCGCACGATACGTAAGCTGCGTTCGACTCCGTGGTCCTTAGTGGCGGGGACTGAGGATGGCCTGGCCAGGACGCGCGTGGGCCGAGTTGGGCATCCTCGTTAGGTGTCACAGCGTAATCGTTACCTGCGGTGTGGCACAGAGCCAGAGTGTGCGGATGATCCCTAGGGGAGATCATGGTGCATGCATAATTGGATTGGTTTTCATGGTTTTCGGATATCGGGCCATTTTCTGGGAAAATGGCGAGGATGGTTCTTGTGATCCATTTTCTGGGAAAATGGTGGATGTTTGGGCCATTATTGGGATAATGGCGATGGCTTGGTTTTAAAGGTTATGTTTTTAGCCAATGGGTTTTTGGCTGCGTGGAAAAATGTGGTTTTTATGGAGCATTGCATTCATTCATGCATATTGTTTGAGTTATAATATGTTTTATCTAGTGGTGTTTGGATTTTACTTACCTGCGGCACCATTTTTGGTACCGTAGATTTTGTGCAGGTTCGAGGAGAGGAGGAGGCTGAGCCCGAGGATGCGGCTCCGCCGGAGATCTGAGTTGGAGTTCATGCTTTATGTTTGGCTTTGAAACATATATTTAGTATTGTAATATTTTATTATGTATTTGAACCGTTTGTATTTTATAAGAAAAATTCTGGTACTTAGTATATTGACTTTGCTATCCGCTGCGTTTTCTTCGTGCACATTTGTGCTTCACACACTTGGCACTCTCGATAGGGTGGTGACCCGTGTGTCACATCCGGACATCTCGAATTCTCCCGTTTCCGTAGTGGGGATTTGGGGGCGCCACATTTGTAGTCACGAGGTCCACAACCCCTCCACATCGAAGTCGCAACAAGCCACTATGTCACTCTGATTTTGTAGTCATGAGGTCCACAACCCCTCCACATCGAAGTCGCAACAAGCCACTATGTAGCTCCTCCATTGCACTGCTATTGCACTACCCGTAGATCACCGCCGTGCCCAGCCATCAAAAGCAACCAAGCTGTAGCAGCCAATGAGTCGCCCTTTCACACCAGTGCAACCATGCCACCCCATCCATGGAAGCCACCCCAAACCGTTGACACATTGTGCCATGAACCCCATGCATGCTGCCATCGATAGTCCAAAGAGGCCCTGTTTTTCCTCACTAAAAATAGAGAAACACGAATGTCTCCTCCCTTCACCACCAAGGACCCACCACGACTCCGACGCTACCCAACTCTACCAACCACCATCATTGCAACTCATCCTTTCATGCACATCGCAAACCACCTAGTTTGGTCAACAACCGTAAGCCAGTCACCACCACATCCTCTGTTTCCTCTCTCACTCTCTCATCAGTGCTCAACCTCCCATCTTGCCGGCATTGCCCCCTCAGTCTCCTAGATCCGTCGATACACCTTCTGAATCCAGTCTTTATGCTTCCCTACAAACTAAGGTGGTGTTGTTTTTTATGTAAAGTTAGTGAAGATTAGATCTAGGATATTACGATTTTGTCCTCGATTTTAAAACATGGTGTTTTAAGGATTTATTTAAGTAGGTTTGTTTTCTTTTTATATTGTTTTTAGTGTGTTATGTTAAGTTATTTTGAAGTAAAATATATTTTGGGTTGAGTTTGGGTTCTAAATTATTTTTGGGTCGGGTAATATTTTTATTTTAGCAACTCTTCATTTTTAAATGGGTTGGGTTCTAATTTTTTTTTTTAAATAAACTTGTGAATAAGTGGGAATTAGGTTAAGTAAATATTAAGTGGACATCGATGAAGTTCGGAAGTGACGATATTTTAGGGTTAAAAGAATTTTTAGGTTTTTGAGGAATTAAAATAGTTATTTCAAGGTAAATATGAGGTATTTGCTCAATTTGAGATTTATTCAAATTTTTATAGGTGATGATTGATTCCGTTCAATACTGTTGTAGAGAAATTCTGAAAAGCTAAGAAGTTTAGGTAAACGGGATTTCTGTACTAGACTTTGCATAAAAGAAATGAAATGAGGTTGATTTTGAAGATATAAATGTTTGTTTTGAAAAGAACTCTGAAAACAACCTCAATTATGTGTTCTGCATATGCATAAAATCTGTATAAGAAAAAGTATTTGTTTGTCATGACATGAGCTAATTTTGTGCATTTTGTTTTCTGAACTATGCACAAAGAGTGAAAATAAAATTTATGAAAATTTGTGCATGTTATGCGAAGATGTTCTGAATATGTGAAATGATTTGGATTTATTTAAGTACTTTTTTTTAATATAATATGACATCTAAAAAACCTTTGGCATGACTTTCTAGTTATGTTCTAACTCTGATTTTGGTTCTGATATTGTGATTTTGATTCTGTTTTGCTCTGATATCTGGCCTTGTCACGGGATATAATAGTGACCTATGGCCCAGTCATGGGATATAATAGTGTACTCTGGCCCAGTCACGGGATATAACAGGGACATCTGGCCCTATCATGAGATATAGTAGTGACCTCTAGCCCTATCATGGGACATAATAGTGACCTTTGGCCCTGTCATAGGATACAATAGTGACCTCTGGTCCTACCATAGGATATAATAGTGGTCTCTACTCTGAGTTCAATCACTTTGGTAACTTGGTGATTTATGGTTTGCTTGGTTGTCCTTAGATGCACAATCCTACCACAGGGGTTATACATGGCCTCTGTTCTGATATGATGATGATGGTCATCATTTATGCCATGCCAAAGGATATTTTTGAATGAAATTATTTTTGAATCTTCATTATGATATTTTGATAACATGTTTTGCTTCTGCACTATAAAAATGAAAATGTTTTATTCTGCATTCTGATCTCTGTAAATGCTCATGTTTACCCATCAGTATATGTTCTTTGCTTACTGAATTGTTGATAATAATAACTCATCCCTTATCTCCATAATATTTTTCAAATGATTTTGGAATAGATCAGCTAAGGATCATGATTCTGGAGCATGGGTGAGATGATTATTTAAGTATGGTAGATTACTCATAGAAGATCTCTGAGGATTTGTGGATTTTATTAAGAGATTTTGTTGTATTATGATGATTTTAAATTTTGGAGTCTGTAAATATTTTGATGAAATGTGAGTTTTAATTTACAGGAAATAACTCTCCGACCCCTACGGGACCGAGGCGTTACACTTGGACCCTTAGGATCATGGTAGCACCTGACTTGATGAGATCATGGTCATTTTAGTACACTATTCACCATGCACAAAATGACACAAGGATAGAACTATGCACTCATCACCACCACCAGCTCACACTCCACAAATCACAAGGCTCTCTTCAAAACCATGACTAGTGCCCCCTCCCTAGGTTCATTAGGGATGGATTAAGTGTCTAAATTGTTTTAAGTGGGAATTTTAGCTATGACATGCCTTAGCATATTTTGATATGATTTTTAATGTCTTAGAATGATCATTGAGGGTTTGATTTTGAGATTAGAAGCATTCCATGATAGGTTTTAATTCTATCTTGGGTTGATCATCCAAGCATGCACGATTTTGCTTAAGTTGTGGCGTTTTGATTTATTCTATCTAGGCTTGATAAATGAGTAGTTAGAAAACCTTGTGATTAGGATAAGGGAAATGTATGATTAAGTCTAGTTTTTGAAACTTTTCTTGATGAAAATGACTAAGAGATATTGTAACAGCCCGCTAATTCTTATCTCTGTACCATTTTCTTCCTTTTCTTTTCACGCATAGTAGACGGCAAGACAATCCGTTTTGGATTCTTTCCCGACAGCAATCACATCTCTCTCGTCTTTACCCTCATCTGGAATCACGCGTATAGATTATCTTTTCCGTAAATCACGTAATTTGTTCTTCACCGACAACTGTAAAATCATGAACAGTTTTATCCTAAGCGTTGTACCTCGATGGCGTTTTTCCGGATCTTATCCACCGAATTTCAAAGTATTAGATAAGCTTGTTTTTAAAATAGCACAATTATAATAATTTAATGAGCTCTGAAAATATTATAATTGTGGATAATTATTTAGATTAAATATTTTATTTGTTTTAAGATATTAAGAGGTTTAATTTTACGTTGAAAATTCTTATTTAAATTTAAGTGTTTTATGCACTTTGATTAATTAATGATACTTTATCATTTTATATAATGATGAAGAAAATATTATTTTATAAACCTTAGTTTATAAAATAATATTCTATCTTAATTCTTCTCAGTGTAGTAATTAAGTGTTTTATTAATTTAAATGATTTTATCCTCTTCGATTAATTAACGGTACTTTATCATTTAATATAATGATGAAGAAATATTATTTTATAAATTTTAGTTTATAAAATAATATTCTACCTTAATTCATCGTAGTGTTTTATTTAAAGTGTTTATTTAAAATAAAACATTTAAGCGTTTTAATCAGTGTTTTAACTCACTGTTGGTTTATTTGAGGATCCCGAAGCGTAGGATTGAAGTTAATTACCTAGGCCCCTACCCTTTTTCCTTCACTTTTTCCTTTTTCCTTTTTCTTCTCTCTCTTTCCTCTCTCTCTCTCTCCCCATGCTCTTCCCTTCCCCATTTCTCCTTACCGTCGCCGCCCCTTTGACCGCCCGTTTCTCCGCCGTCCGGTGGAGGTGTCGTACACCACCCCCGCCATTCTCTTCCAATCTCACCAAAGTTCATCCCCTCCAATTTTCAGAGCCATCGGACCAGCCGTTAGCCGCCACGAGCCCCCGGAAGTTGCTGCCTGCTCTGTTTTCCTCCTTACCGTCGCCGCCCATTCGGCCGGCCGTTTCTCCGCCGTCCGGTGGAGGTGTCGTACACCACCCCCGCCATTCTCTTCCCCTTCCATCAGAGTTCATACCCTCCAATTTTCAGAGCCATCGGACCAGCCGTTAGCCGCCACGAGCCCCCGGAAGTTGCTGCCCCTGCCCTGTTTTCTCCCCTGTTGCCGATTTCTTTCTCCGCCCAGAACCGCCGCTTGCCGGCGGCGTGGACTACACCACCCACCCAGATTTCTTCCCCTCTCACCGGTGAACATCCCCTCCAAGTTTCACCTCCATCCGAGCCACCGTTAGCCACCACTCTCGCCTCCAAACAAATGGGTTTTTAAGGCTTTTCACCATTTTGGACCACCATACACGGCCAAATCAGCCACCAAGCACCACCATTGGATTCACCACATCAAGGGCTTCCTCCCCATGTCTTTCTTTTTCCCTAACTCTCACTTTTTCTCATATGGGTTTCTCAAAACACCCGTTCGGTTGCACCACCGTGCGCCGCCGTACACGGCCACCCGTGGTGTTTCACCACCACCATCTTATTCCTCTCATCCTCATGAACCTCTCCAAGAAATTTCATGGCCAACGGAGCTTCGTAGAGCTCACACTCTCCCGCACTCTCCAAGGCCAAAAATGGTTTCAAACGGCCGATCCGCCGCCGTTAGCCACCGTCCGACCACCACCTCGCCACCACAGCTCCACCACATGTTCCTCTACCTTTCCCTAGCTTGCCATGAAGTTCTATGGCTTTTCGCTACCTCGCGTCTCCTCCGCTCACCGTTCGGAGTTACTGTTCACGGCGTGATGCCGCCGTGCTCCGTCACCTTTGACCACCACGAGGCGACCGTGAGTCTTCCAAGACCACGCCTAGCCTTTCTCAAGCCCAAACTACCACTTTATGTGGTGGACAGACACCGTACCGCCACGTACGCTCCTCCGACGCATGTTCGTGACGAGCAGCGAGCGACGTACGGGTTATCCCGTCGATGGTATAACCCTCTATCTTTAGTTATTTATGTTTAACATAGTTGATTTGGTTGGTTGTAGACTGTGTAGTTAGTGTTTGTGGAGTTCGCTGCGTAGTTGTGAAACGAAGTGTGGTTGTGAAGTGTTAGGCTTGATTTTGTAGTTTTGTGGACTATGCTGTGAAGTATAGGCGTGAGATGGATGCCGTAGATGTGATACGGCGGGTTGTGTGAAGAGAATACGCGTGTAGCGTATTCTGTGTAATGCAGCGACGCGCCGCGCGACGTGCGCTGTAGTGATGTGTGTCGTAGAAGGAAGGGAGTACGCATGTAGTGTACTCCGTGTTGTATGGCGATGCATCGTGTGATGTGCATCGTGTTGATGAGTGTTGTAGCGAAGGAAGTACGCGTAGTGCGTACTCCGTGTAGCGTAGCGATGCACCGTGAGACGTGTACGTGAGTATACTCTGTATTAAGTCGTGAAACACCGGATGGCGTGTCACGAAGGGTTGGATGGCGTAACAGAGAAGTGTAGAGCGTATGGTGTAGTGTTGGGAAACTGTATGACAGTGTCCCGAAGCAGTGGTGTTATGGATTATAGTCCGGGGTGACTGGTGTCATCTTGTGGTTGACTATGGCTAAGAGTATATGGATTGAGAAAGGAATTGTTTGTTTGGTTATTATTGATAATTTTAATGAACTTGTTTTAGTGCAAAGGCTTTCTGAAGTCAAATTATCTCTTCTGGGTATAGTGAAACCTCAAGTTGCCCGTGGTGTTGCAAGTGCTCATAATATGACAATTGAGTTCAGAAGTGAAAATCTTAAGGACTTGAGTGTTCCTCTTCCAGCTGTTGTGCAGTTCCTCGTGTTTCGCACTCTATTCTCATAGAACGCGACGATCGAGGTAAGTTAGCCTCTAACTTACTATCAGTTTATTGTGTATGTGTGATGGGTAAGGGAACTACAATTTATGTATGTATGTTATCGTATATGACATGTCATGCTATGTCATTACATATTTATCTGTTACACAATCTTTTCTGTCATACAATGCTGTATGTTATAAGTATGTCATGTTAAGTATGCCATATGATACATGTATGCCATTAAATGTTTATGATTAAATCATATTGTGCCATTTACAAGTATACGCCATGTTAGAAAAGTATATGATATTAAATAATATCTCATGCATTAAGAAAGATAAGACATGTTATGTTACGTATAATGCGTGGGGCCACAACAACTGTGGAGTACGTATTATATTTTATGTTACTTATAATGCGTGGGGCCACAACAACTGTGGAGTACGTATTATATTTTATGTTACTTATAATGCGTGGGGCCACAACAACTGTGGAGTACGTATTATATTTTATGTTACTTATAATGCGTGGGGCCACAACAACTGTGGAGTACGTATTATATTTTATGTTACTTATAATGCGTGGGGCCACAACAACTGTGGAGTACGTATTATATTTTATGTTACTTATAATGCGTGGGGCCACAACAACTGTGGAGTACGTATTATATTTTATGTTACTTATAATGCGTGGGGCCACAACAACTGTGGAGTACGTATTATATTTTATGTTACTTATAATGCGTGGGGCCACAACAACTGTGGAGTACGTATTATATTTTATGTTACATGAAGTATGGGGCCACAACAACTGTGGAGCATACACTATATGAGTTACTTAGTGAATGACGTGGGGCCACAACAACTGTGGAGTACGTATTATATTTTATGTTACGTATAATGCGTGGGGCCACAACAACTGTGGAGTACGTATTATATTTTATGTTACTTATAATGCGTGGGGCCACAACAACTGTGGAGTACGTATTATATTTTATGTTACTTATAATGCGTGGGGCCACAACAACTGTGGAGTACGTATTATATTTTATGTTACTTATAATGCGTGGGGCCACAACAACTGTGGAGTACGTATTATATTTTATGTTACATGAAGTATGGGGCCACAACAACTGTGGAGCATACACTACGTGAGACACAGCAATTGTGACACGTAGAATACGTGGGGCCACAACAACTGTGGAGTACGTATTATGTTTTATGTTACTTGAATACGTGGGGCCACAACAACTGTGGAGTACGTATTAACGCACGTTATTAATCAAGACAATTGAATAATATTCCAAGTTTATGTTAAGTCCAGTTTCAGATCAAATACATGATAAGTCAAGTTTTAGATCAAGTCCATGTTATGTTATGCTCACGTACATGTTATGTTCATGTCATGTTATGTTCAAGTTTATGTTATTTTCAAGTTCTTATTTATGTTATGCATGTTTACGTTCATGCTATATTTCAAGTCCATGTTATGTTTCACGTTCATGTTATGTTGTTTGTTCATGTTATGTTTTAAGCTTAAGTTCATGCCATGTTAAGTCAAGTTCAGTTCACGTTTAAGTTCTGGTTATGTCATGCTATATGTCAAGTTATGCTATGCTTATTACGACTATACTTATGCATTTATGCTTTTACTGCCATGCATGCATCTTTAACCTGTGTGTGAGTTTTATGTTAACTTACTGAGATTTGTAATCAAATCTCACTGTGGTAGTCCCAACTACCATTCCCCCCGAATGGTAGATCTTGTTACAGGACCCGAAGGAGAATTGGAATCTGACCAACTGAATACAATCGACTAGGCCACGGTGCGATGTTGATGATGGCATAGTATTTAACTTAGGTTACTACTTGTACTTTTGGAGTTGTATTTCAAGTATTCTTTTGATCACAACCATTTTGGACTAGTGTGGTGATTACGGCTTTTTAGTATGCCTTTATGTATGAAATATGTTTCAAGTATTTGGGATAATTTTTAGTTTGGTGCATAGTATTGCTAAAGTTTGGTGCATAGTTTGGTGCATAATTTTTAGGAACATTGCATCTTATATGTCATGAACGGGGGCAGGTAACCTTGTGTTGCATGTCTCGACGCTTCAAATGTCCGTTCAATCCCAAGCGGAATTTGGGGGCGTCACAGATATCATGCATGCTTAAGGACTAGTTTAATAGAGAATTAGGTTTTTAGCCATAAGTAAGTGTTGGGATGAATTTGTTCTCGTAAGATTTAGCCTTCATCATGTCATTAAGGACTATAGTGATTATTTGTGATTAAATAAAATTGTATAGGCCCGCATTCATTGGGATCAAAAGTTAAAATTACATTTAGGCTTCAACTAGAGTGTGTGGGTCAAGTGTATTTGAGCTAGATCCACTTTGAAATTTTCAATTCTACGTGTATAGATGGTTTTAGAATATGAAAAAAATGAGGTCCATGAAGTTTGATTAAATTTGAGGTTTGTTTGTGAATAGTGAAAAATTAAGGCCTTTCTAGCAATTTTTGAGAGTTTAGGTGTAACAGCCCGCTAGAAATTCAATGGTGGAATTTCTATAGACATTAGAAATCTCGTGAAAACCCCATAAGTTTTTACGAATCGGCTAATCGCATAAGTTCTAGTATGTCAACATAATTAGTTTTATCACTCACTATGGTGCCAGAAATGTGATTTTATTTGTTTGAGGTAGTTAGAAGTGTTAGATTACATTATAGTTTACGCCACTAGACTCAGTTGAATATTTAGGATTTTTCAGTACTAAGTTTATTCTGCATTTTTTTCGGAGTGAATAGTAACCTCGATAAGCGTACTAAGTGCAGTGTTTTCAAAATCACAATGTGAAATGTCCAAATTAGGTTAGAGAAGTTTTATTTAAACACTTGGCAAGATCTTAACCACACATAATGAATAGTATTAGATACTTGGCACAAAGAGAAACCATTAGATGGATTTGTGAAGGAAATCAATGTGTGAGATCATGCCACCTAAGCAAAACAGTTTTTTTTCATCTGATCAACCAAATTGAGTTAGATGAAGAGGGTTTCAACCCTAGTAAAACCCTAAATGGTTGGAATCCTTTTGAAACCCCAAAAACTTGGTTGAAACCGAAACCCTAAACGGTTTCCCCAAACCCTAAAGTTGGCATTCAAACCCTTTTTGATCCAATTTCTAGTATTGTGTTTAATCACTTGATTAAATCACTTTCACATGCTATTAATTTCTCAAATTCCTATTATGACATCTTTATCCAACATTTTAAACCTTAGAAATTTGATTGGGCCAAGAAAAATTGAATTTGGGCTTGATAGCATCTCAAACCCTAACCAAACCCCCTTTAAACCCCAAATTGAAGCCCACTTGGTTGAGGCCCACTAAGGCCCACTAAAGCCCACGAATTTTGGCCACCTTGGCATAGCTTCTTGGAGAAATTTCCTCCCCCACTTGGCAGACCATTCATTGCATCAAGTTGCACTCAATAATATGGAGGAACCCACCCCATCAAGTCTCATGTCTCATAGCCTTTGTAGGTTGTCTTTTGCCCCCCACTATCCTCTACATTATGTCACATGTCTACACCTCCACTCAATGATCATTAAGGTCCAAATATTCCCCCTACAGAAGTCTTGAGTCGTGCAAGACACACTTGTTTCACTTTAATCATTTCTTCACCCCGTTCTTAGAGAGAAACCCAAAAGAGCTCTCTCGGGCAGATTTCTGGGTCTTTTTGCGTGGAGTTTTTCGACCCTTTGTAAGTATTTTCACACGATGACTCCTTCATAAAAGTTGTTCCTCTTTGAGTCTAGTTTCCGTAGATGTATTTTTCGTATCATTCCATGGTCATTTGGTCGGTCAAAAGTATTTTTAACCATGGAAAGGTCATTCTGGGCGTGAATCTGGAGAGTGTGTTATGTTTTGGAGTTTTTGACCAAGCTAATGGACATATCTTGGTCCGAAAATTTTATGGAGTGTTCTTAGAATGTGTTTAAGAGTTTTCATTGAGGTTTTGTTGCATGAATAAAGATTTTGATGATAGATTTTATTAGATCTAGAAACATGAAAACTGGAAGTGGCAAAACAGTTTTTATTTGGATAAAGTTTGAATATTTCGAGGTTTGATCTTACTCTAAAGGCTTTGATATTTTTATATGATGATCCTAAGTCTCTTATTTTCATGTTAGGATGTTATTTTGGAGATATTTAGTATTAGTTTCAAAGATATGATTTTTCTATGCAAGAGAATTTCGGTTAGGCCTAAGATTTGATGTTTTTAGGTTAGATCCATGTTTTATTGGGTTTTAGCCATGTGATTTTAATTTTGATGGTTGGATATTCTTTAGGACACGTTTTTAAACCATGTGATACTTTATTTCAAAGATCTCACCTTCTTAAGCCATTGATCAAGAGATTTATCAAAGCTAGTTAAGAAAAAGTTTCTGTTTTTGGACTAAGTGTAAAATCAAAAACTTCAAGTGTTATTTTTGTGATTTTGGTGACTTTAGTTTGATGATTTAAAGCATGGTTTATCTGAGGATGATGTTATGAATATGTTAGAAGTAAGATTTGATTTTTTGGAATTCTTGGAGATGTTTTGATTTAAGGACAAAGCTTGTGATTCAAGTGTTTTGATCTTTTTACAAAAAAGTTTGGTGTTGATTATTAGCTTTTTCTAAATGGATGTTTTAAGTATGGTTTTAAACTTAGGATTGGAAGATGTTGTTGTAAAATTTTGGTTTAAGCATGAGTTTTGAAGTTGGAAGGAATTGTAACAAAAATCAAGAGAAATGGCCTATGGATGTTTCGGCCATAGTGTGTTTTCCATAGTGATGTTTTGTTTTAAATTTTTCTGAGTTGATATTTGAGTTTAGAACAAAATTTACATGAGGAATGTAAATTTTGGAATTTTTTTGGAGTTAGGATATGAAATCCTTAAGTTATGGGTAAAATGGTCGTTTTCCCACATGTAGAGGGTAAAATGATAATTTTACTCTAAGATAACTTGTTTCCATGTTTCTAATTGTTAGTAATTAAATTTCTAACTTTTAGAATGACCTTTTACAGTTTCTCGTATATCGCACTTTATTCTCGTAGAACGTGACAATCGAGGTAAGTTAGCCTCTAACTTACTATCAGTTTATTGTGTATGTGTGATGGGTAAGAGAACTACAATTTATGTATGTATGTTATCGTATATGCCATGTCATGCTATGTCATTACATGTTTATCTGCTACGTATGATTTAATCTCTCATGAATAATTATCTGTTACATAATCTTTTCTATCATACAATGATGTATGTTATAAGTATGCCATGTTAAGTATGCCATGAAATGTTATGATTAAATCATATTGTGTCATTTACAAGTATACGCCATGTTAGAAAAGTATATGATATTAATTAATATCTCATGCATTAAGAAAGATAAGACATGTTATGTTACGTATAATACGTGGGGCCACAACAACTGTGGAGTACGTATTATATTTTATGTTACGTGAATACGTGGGGCCACAACAACTGTGGAGTACGTATTATATTTAATGTTACGTATATACGTGGGGCCACAACAACTGTGGAGTACGTATTATATTTTATGTTACGTGTATTCATGGGGCCACAACAACTGTGGAGCATGAAGTATGGGGCCACAACAACTGTGGAGCATACACTACGTGAGACACAGCAATTGTGACACGTAGAATACGTGGGGCCACAACAACTGTGGAGTACGTATTAAGTCAAGTTTCAGATCAAGTGCATGATAAGTCAAGTTTCAGATCAAGTTCATGTTTTGTTATGTACACGTACATGTTATGTTCATGATCAAGTTATGTTCCAAGTTCATGTTCACATCATGTTAAGTTCACGTTTACAGTATGTCTCAAGTTCACGTTTATGTCATGATATGTTCAAGTTTATGTTATTTTCAAGTTCATATTTATGTTATGCATGTTTACGTTCATGCTACATTTCAAGTCCATGTTATGTTTTAAACTCAAGTTCATGTCATGTTAAGTCAAGTTCAGTTCACGTTTAAGTTTGGTTATGTCATGTTATATGTCAAGTTATGCTATGCTTATGTACGACTTTACTTATGCATTTATGCTTTTACTGCCATGCATGCATCTTTAACCTGTGTGTGAGTTTTATGTTAACTTACTGAGATTTGTAATCAAATCTCACTGTGGTAGTCCCAACTACCATTCCCCCCGAATGGTAGATCTTGTTACAGGACCCAAAGAAGAATTGGAATCTGACCATCTGAATACGGTCATCTAGGCTACGGTGCGATGTTGATGATGGTATAGTATTTAACTTAGGTTAATACTTGTACTTTTGGAGTTGTATCTCAAGTATTCTTTTGATCACAACCATTTTGGACTAGTGTAGTGATCACGGCTTTTTAGTATGTTTTTATGTATGAAATATGTTTCAAGTATTTGGGATATTTTTAGTTTGGTGCATAGTATTGCTAAAGAAAAAAAAAATTATCCGCTGCGAATATTGCATAATGCTAGATGCATGTTAGGAACATTGCATCTTATATGTCATGAACGGGGGCAGGTAACCTTGTGTTGCATGTCTCGACGCTTCAAATGTCCGTTCAATCCCAAGCGGAATTTGGGGGCGTCACATTAGGGGTATTTTTGTAAATACCATTTTCACAACTCAAGCAATTTGTAAGTTGGCCTCTATCTTACACGCTGATAAGTGATTTATGATTTACTGATAAATGTCACATTCATATATTGATTGTCATTTTGAACATGAAATATCATGTTATATGACACATTGAGTACATGATTACTTGCCTACATGATGTGTGATATTTTCACCATTTTTAGAATGTTGCATATAAATGTCATCTTCACATGAAAGCTAGCTACATGAAAATAATTTTTTTGTCATGACCCTGAAGATTGGGATGGGGAATTATTCTAGTGAAACTCCTCTGTCTACTCTAGAGTGAGTAAAAATAGAGTGGTAGCCCTTGAGTTGGCAAAGAATAGTCAATGGGCTTCTAATATGTTCTTTTTAAAGAACGCTTGAGCAAAGTCAAATGTTATGACACCTAATGCTGGTGGGTGTACATGTTATGTTGTTATGATGATGTTATGTTATATTATGTTATTAATGCATTGAGAATGAGTCTGCAGACAACGTAGTTTCAACATGAGTTGTGCTGCGGTCACTAGTAGATACTCACAGGGCATATAGGGAACCATGACGATACCAAACGTTATGTTGTTAATGTCATGATTAAGTATGAATTGCTAATAATGATGAAACTTTACTTTTGTTACTTGAAGGGAAAAATATTCTCTGAATGGGAGACATACAATGCTTTTTTTGCATTGCATGTATTTCATATTTATCATGCGTCATGTATGATTTATCTTTGTTCACGTTGGTTGTCTAACTTACTAAGATTTCAAGTAAATCTCACCCTTTGTGGATCCACTATCATTCCACTCGAATGATAGAGGTTATGTCAGGACCCGACAAGGATGCACTAGATGGACTAGTGGATCCAAGCGATTGAAGAGGAGCTAGATCTTGACAAAAGATTGGACCTCATCTTGGTATTTATAGTCCTGACCCTCCATGCATTAGAACGCATGAAGTAGTTCATTTAGCTATGGAGACTTCTTATCATGAATAATTGTGATAAAATTATGCCACCATATGGTTTGAACTTATGATGGTTATGAATGATATTGGGATATTTTAGTTATTCTGGAATAAGTTTTATTTATTCACCCTTATTCTGCTGCAAATATTGTATTCTGCTAGATACACTTATAAGATGCATTGTTTGTTAACTGTCATGTATGTGGGTGTGTGACTTTTGCTACATGTACCGACGCTCTAAGGTTGCATTTGTGTAATGAGATGATCTCAGATATTCTGAGAATAGTAGTGAAAAAGTAATGATAAAATATTGAATAGTTGTAAATAGTAGTAAAAAGTAATGAAAAATATGTGAAAAGTAATGATAAAATAATGAATAGTAGTGGAGCATTCTCTCATAATACTCTGGTACCCAAACTAGCCCAAAATCTCTATTCCATCCCAAGCAGAGGTTGGGGCGTCAAATTAGGCTAATGACGCAAATCGTTTCTCATTCTAATAGTTGTTTGTACCTCAAGTAAATAAAATCACATTTATAGCACTATAGTGAGTGGCAACACTGACTATATTGACAAACTAAAACCTATATGATTGGTCAATTTGTAAAAACTTTTAGGGTTTTTCCTAAGTTCCTAAGGCCTAAAGAAATTCCTTTGTTGAATTTCTGACTTATTTGGAAATACGACTTAGGTGCAATACGACTTATTTGGAAATAGTTCTCATCCCAAAATTCTCATCTCATATATTTTCCAAACATAATTCAAATACAAAATTTTCAAACTAATCATTAAAACTTTCCCAAACTTTCAAACAAAAATAAAAAATAATTCAATTTTTTCAACAAAAATAATATTATAAAACTATATGCTTAGAATATTTAAACTTTATAATAATTTTTTAACCTTTTCTCTCTCCTTTTCCAAAACCCAAAGTATACTCAACTCAAACTATCTCACTACTATTCAAAAGCTATCTTACTTCAGAAAATTCTCATCTCATCTCACTCACCAAATTCACATTAAAGTTCACACTTGATCTAATTATCAAATCTAACATACCATATAGCATATCATCCATCAAAACAAACATCATACACTAGAGCCTTTAAATCGTACTTAAAATCATACTCTTGGATATACATCAACAATCCAACAAAGACCTAAGTGATAAATATTAAAAAATCCAATCTTAATCCATAGATCAAAGTTTTAAGAACGTGATTTATAAAAAAAATCAAACCATAGAATCAAGATTTAGGACAAAATTTACATGAGTAATGTAAGTTTTGGCAGAATTTGGAGTTTGTATGCAAAATCCTTAATTTAAGAGCAAAATAGTCATTTCTCACAAGTAGAGGGGGGTAAAGTAGCAATTGCGCCTTAATTTCATGAATTTTATGTTCTTTAGTAACTAGTGGGATATTCTAACCCTTAGAAATATCTCATTTCAGTTTGCGCTATTTTTTCGCTACTTTTACGTCACTCACCATCACTATAAGTTAGCCTTTAACTTACTTTTTGGTGTATATATATATATATTTTTTTGAAAAGAAATCCATTCATTCAACGTTCAGAAAAATACACATATTGTCTGATAAAATAGCAGGGAGGACCTCAGTTGGTACCTCCTCCATCCAAACATGTTCAGACGTAAGAGTTAAAGCTAATTTAGCAGCTGCATGAGCAGCTTTGTTTCCATCTCGCCCCGTGAAAGAGACAGACCAATTGTGCTGTAACGATAAAATTGCTTTGATATCTTCTATGACTTGCCCATTCCAAGATGTATTCGGCTCCACAGAATTGATTGCATCCACTACTGTCTTAGCATCTCCTTCCATTTGCACTCAACTGAGGCCTAACTCACTGCATAAAGTGACAGCTCGAAGCATGGCCCAGCTTTCTGCTACACTGGCTGACCTGACCATCTGTTTAGGAGTAGCAGCCACAACAAGCAGATTTCCTCTGTAGTTTCTTACCACGATGCCGAATCCCATTTTGCCCTATTTTACGTCCAAAGCTGCATCCACGTTAACCTTCAGGTATTCATGCCACGGAGGTTTCCAGTGTGTTCTCAACACCTCGCCTATAGGTCTAGCGTATGGTACTTCCTGTTTTTGTTGAGCCATTATTGTAGCCTCCACTTCCAGTAATGCTAACTGAAACAAAAGAGAAGGGCCCTTGAACTTACCTTCAAAAACCAAGTCGTTTCTCCTCCTCCATAGGCCATAAAGAACCACTACAACTGTATTTAGCATTCTGTCATCTAATTTAGAATGGAAGTCAGACCACAAGGACAGGAAATCAGCATAGCCCCTTTTCCATTTCTTAACTGGGCTGCATTTTTCGCCCCATACATCAGCTGCAGCTGAACATTCCCAAAGGACATGTAAAACTGTCTCCTCTTCTCGATGACACACTGGGCATACGGGGTTATCAATGATCATCCTCTTATAGAGATTGCTCCTGGTAGGTAGAATGCCATGTAGAACTTTCCAAATAAATTGTTGTACCTTGCCCGAACTTGTTAGCTTCCAAACTTTTCTCCACGTCTCCTCATTGTGATCACTAGTGGAAGGCTCCCCTACCTTCTCTATTTCTTTTTCCACATCAGTAAAGTATGCACTTTTCACAGAAAAAATACCCTTATCCGAGTGCCCCCATATGATTTTATCATCCATACCTCGTATGCTTATGGGAATGCTACAAATACTTTGAGCTTCCTCAGGTCTGAAAATGGCTTCCACCAAATCTTTTTTCCATGTTTTACTTTCCTCTTCTATCAGCACATCTACTGTTGCATTCGGATCCAGCATGGAAATGGGAGTTTGAATCTGAAAGGTAGAGGATAATGGTATCCATTTGTCATTCCAGATACTAATGCTTTTCCCATTACCCACTCTCCAAACAAATCCTGACTTAATCAAGTCCATAACCGACATCATACTTCTCCAAATTTGAAATGGACAATATCCTGCTTTTGCCTCCACAAAATGGCTTGACTTGAAATACTTTTCCTTGAAAACTTGAGCCATTAAAGAATCTGGCTCTTGTATGATTCTCCACCCTTGTTTTGCTAGCAAAGCTCTATTGAAACAATTCAGATCCCGGAATCCCATCCCCCCTTTGCTCTTGGCTATTCCCATTTTTCTCCAGCTTTTCCAGTGAATACCCTTGCCTTCCTTCTTGTTGTTCCACCAAAACTTTGCTGTCAAAGCTTCAATCTCTTTGATTAGAATCTTTGGAAACTTGAAGACACTCATAGTGTAGGCTGGAATAGCTTGCAATACACTTTTGATCATGATTTCTTTCCCTGCAGCAGAAAGAAAGGAATTCTTCCAGCTGTTTATCCTTCTCCAGATTTTATCTTTTAAGCCACGAAAGGTTACATACTTTGATTTTCCAACCATGGTAGGCAGACCCAGATATTTATTGTAGCTATCACATATAACACCTTCAGCATGTCGGGTTATGCTATCCTTTGCTTCAGCTTTGGTGTTTGAGCTGAAAAGTATGGATGTTTTCTATCTATTGAGGGTCTGTCCAGATGAATCTTCATAGAATTTTAACAGTTGAACAATAATGAACCATTCTTCTAACTTGGCCCTACAAAACATCACACAATCGTCAGCAAATAAGAGGTGAGTGATTCTTCTGCCTCCCCTTGTTGCAGCTACTCCTTTGATAAGACCTCTATTCTCAGCTTGTTTCAATAGTGAACTCAAACCTTCAGCACATAAAAGGAAAAGGTAAGGGGAAAGAGGGTCCCCTTGCCTTAAACCTCTTGTTGGCCAAAAGGTGTCACCTGGAATTCCATTGACCACCACCGAATATGAGACAGATTTGACACAAACCATGATTAAGTGCCTCCATTTCTCACTGAATCCTAATTGTCATATTAGGATTTGGTGTATTTTTGTATGTACAATGGTAGGACATAATTGTCATATTATTGTGACATGCTTATTATAAATAATCTAATATGCCATGCCATGTTAATTGTTTCAAGTACAGGTTTATCTATTACATGCCATTTGTCACACGTTCATGGCATGTCATGTCCCCATGCATAGAGAATGTCACGAAATTTATTTTGAAGTCAATGGAGTCTATTATGTTTATCATGACCCTAAGTGTTAAGATGGGGTTTTATAGTAGTGGTACTTCGTTGCTCAAGCTGGAGTATTTAATCTGGTGTGGAATTCTTTGGATTGAACTATCGTCGACAGTCTTTGAATGGGACCTGAGTAACTGGTGTCAACGACATGTTTATCAGTTTTAATCAGTTCAGTTATCATGACGTACTCACAACTAATGTAGATTCCTGTTATGTGATGTAGTATCGACAGGAGCACATGGCTCAAAGGAAGTAGTGTTGCATTCACACTTTCATGTTTAAGTTGAACAAAATTCCAAATTCATGTTCAGTTCAGACAAGTTCATGTCAATTTTCAGTCAACGTCAAGTTTCAACTTCTGTTAGCACATGTCACGTTATTTGCTAAGTCATGTCAAGCACATTCATATCCATGTCACGATGCATTTATGCCATTTTACTATCATGCATGCATCTGTATATTGCTAGTTAAGATGATAGTTGACTTGCTAAGATTTATAATCAAATATCACTTCATAGTTCTAACTACCAATCCTCCTGAAATGGAAGACTATGTGTCCGGATCTAGAGAGCTAGCTAAGGACAAACTGGATGAGACTGATTTGGCCCAGACACTACGACAAAGAGCTTGTTACTGCAGGCCTCCAATTTATAGATAGGATTATGGCTATACTTGCCAAGTTGCGTGAGTGACTTAACGAGTAACCATAGTAGTTATGCTTTTCAATATTGTACTTATGAAGCACTATCTCCAATACTTATTTATGTTATCATGGCAGACAAGTTTTGTATCAGTATAGTAATCATTTTGTTATAAAGTTATGAATCATGTCATGTTTTAGGATGTAGTTTTTGGTACATCCCAAAACATGACATGAACGGGGGCAGGTAATCTTGTATTGAATTTCCCGACAGTTCACAGTCCGTCCAATCCAACATTGAATTTGAGAGTGTCACACTTGACAGTCTCTCAGTTTTCCAAGTAGTGGCTAAAATTGTGCCTTTGTGTCCAAAAAGGTTTTCTAGTGATCCTAAGTGGATTTTGATATCCTATATGGCGATTTGAAAAGCTTAAAACTTGTTATTACACCATAAAGTCTTAAATATTCATACCAGTCTAATGGTACAATTGGTTTAGCAAAATTATACACCAAAGTGCATCAATTAAATAAAAAGGCAATTCCATCTCTGTAGCGGATTAGGATTCAAATATTCTAATGGACTAAAAGCTAATCGAACACTCGATTCATGAAATCATTTTGAGATTCTTAAAACCTAACAAACTAAAACCTAATATGTTATAGTTTGTATAAGAGCCTAGGTCGAAAGATTCTATGGACTTCTCAAAATAAAAGAGAAGAAAACTATATGGAAAAAAAGAAAAAAAAATGTTTTACAAGGAAAAAAAAAAGGAATTTTGAAAACTAGAAAGTGAAAAACAAAAAATCTAGGCCAAGGTCTCCTCAAGGCATGTCCTACTCTACAGTAAGTATTTTTAACTTTTACTATTTAGTGTGTTAACAAAAATTAAGAATGATAATTTTTCCATACATGCATGTCAAAATGCACCTACTATGTGAAAGTGTTTTAGCACTTAAAGCTAAGGAAGTTTCTGAATATGATATTAGGAACCTTTGGTTTAATGATTGATGACGCATCTTCTTCACAAGGAAAGAGTCTTTTATTTTGCGGAGTTTTATCCGAGGAGATTACGAATGAATTTAATGGATTTTGGAGTTATGACATAGATCTATGTACGATGTATGGTATTTCATGATGATTAGTGGAAAACATCTTATGTTCTATAGGTAACACGATTCTATCACCAAGAACTAGGTGTAAGATTTAGGATCCGAAGTTTGTAGAGTTTTAGGTTATGATTTATTGAGATTATTATTCTAGGTGGAGAATTTTATTATTATTTCATGTGAAGAGTTTTCTTAATGTGGAGATCATACTTACACTATTGTATGTGGAGTTAAGATAATTGTTGGGTGGATTTATTATTAGGCTTTTAATCGATCCCATTGTTAAGGCAAATACTTGTTTAGGTTTAAGTTGAATTTAGAGTGTATGATGGTTGACACATAGCATGCCAATGTGTACGCTTAAAGGTTTAGTAAAGCATTGGATCAAAATAGGGGATGATTATAATTGTTGGAATATTAAGTTCGACTAAACTATATTGAGGGGTAAAAGAGACATAGAAAGAATGTCGGTTTTTAGAGGTCTAGCAAATTCTAAGGACAGAACTTTTATAAGGAGGAGAGTTTGTAATGACCCAGCCCAATAATTCTAAGGTCAAGATAAAATATTGGGTCTAAATTATATTTAATGGGTCATATTGGATAAGCCCACAAGCAATGACAAATTTTAGAATTTAAAGATTGGCCATTAGAAATTTATTTCAATTTAAAATCATCACTGATTGAGGTCCCTTACATAATTTTAGTTACTGTCAATCCTACATTGAATGAATTACTAGATCATGGTTTTAAATTCAAACTCTCTTATTGAATGATCGTGATCGAGTCCAACTCAAACTCGAACTCGTCGGCATCCTATTCCAATAGGGGTACAACTCTACAAGTCATCATCACGTTAAAACTCTTTAACCAAGTTCAACTCAAACTAGTTGTCACCATCTCCCAATTCTCTTTATAAATATCTTCCTTCCGTGTGTTATTTGGACAAAAAACCATAAACCTCAAGTTCAGCACTATGATCGATTTTGTGTTGGGAATTTTAGGAAGCAACACTAACAAGGTAAGTAGCATGATCATACCCTTACACATATGTACGGTAAACAACATGTCTTTTATAAAAATATTATGCATGTACGCCCTCCATTGGAAACCCATTTTTATGTACCCAAGTCATGCTAAAATGATGAAATTTCATGATTTTACATGAATACTTATGCATCAAAGTATTTATGAAAAGTCATGATTTTATGTAAGAGTTATGCATTAAAATATTTATGAAAATCCATGCATGATTTTATGTGAAGATTTATGCATAAAAATATTTATGAAAAATCATGATTTTATGTGAAGAAACATGTATCATGACATTTTATGAAATATGCGATTTCACTTAAATTCCATGATATGACAAGATATGACAAGTATGAGAATTGAATGATGTTGCCCATCAACTAGCATAGACAATAGTGAAACTAGATCATGAATGTTTGGATATTGACTGCATTGCTGATTGTATTAAACCTCTTTTAATGGCTGAATGCCATATTTCAAAATTAATATGGTTGATGTTCTCATATTTAAAAAAAAAAAAAAAAGATATGACAAGTATGCAAGTATGATTATGATGAAGTATGAATGATAACATACGAAATTGCCTATGTTGTGATATGAAGACCGTACTATATGTTATGGGCATATTGCATTGCCAGGTTTTACATGCTGGTAGTGCACCCAGTGTGTCTTCCTTGTGTATGGAGTACACAACGCGCGACCATGGGTAGAATCGGAATATACTTAGATTCGCTAACCCTAATTCATGGGGTTCAACAATGAGTATCGGCCTATGACAAGTGAAAAATAAGTTCATGTTCTTGTTTTTTTTTTTTTTTTTTGAGAAATAGACAAGTTCATTTAAATGTTATTTACATATGTATTTATGAGTTTGCATAATTTTTAAGAAACCTAATATTTATTATGTTTACTGTATAATTTGTTGCTTATTGAGTATTCAACTCATTTTTTTGTATGTTTTTATTTTTTTTTAACCACCCCAAGTGATGATATTTATGAGGATGGAAGTGCAGGACAGGACTCTTTGCTAAGGAGGCAAGGCAGAGGCCTAGATAGTTTATGTCATGCTCAATTTTATGATTTAAATAAGTTATTTTGATAAGCACTTGAGACTTTATTGAATTTAAATAAGTGCTTCCGCATACTCTGTTTTATAAAGATTTTCATATATAGCGCTTCGTTAACAAGAAAGGTTTTTAAGTCAAGTTCGGTTGTAGCACTTCGGGTTCCCCAAGAATTTCTAAAAGCGATTTTATTCTTAACCCTAGGGAGAGGGGTGTTACAGTTGGTACCAGAACCCAGGTCGAAAGATTCTATAGACTATTCAAAATAAAAGAAACAAAAATTGAAAACAAATCTAGGCCAAGGTCTCCTCAAGGCATATCCTGTTTTGTAGTAAGTATTTTTAACTTTTACTATTTGGTGTGTTAATAAAAATTAAGAATAATAATATGTACATACATGCATGTCAAAATGCACCTACTACATGGAAGGGTTTTAGTGCATAAGTTGAGGAAGTTTCTAAATATGAGGTTAGGAACCTTTGGTTTTAAGATTGATGATGGATCCTGTTCATAAGGAAAGAGTCTTATATTTTGTGAAGTTTGATACGAGGAAATTAAGAGTCAATTTAGTAGATTTTGGAGTTATGACATAGATCTATGTATGGTGTATGGTATTTCATGATGATTAGTGGAAAATATCTTATGTTCTATAGGTAACATGATTCTATCACCAAGAACGAGCTATAAGATTTAGGATCCGAACTTTGGAGAGTTTTTGGTTACGATTTATTGAGGTTATTAGTTTAGGTGGGGAATTTTATTATTATTTCATGAGGAGAGTTTTATTTATGTGGAGATCATTAGTTACTATTGTATGCGGAGTTAAGATAGTTGTTGGGTGAATTTATTATTAGGCTTCTAATTGATCCCATTGTTAAGGCAGATACTTGTTTAGGTTTGAGTTGAATTTAAAGTGTATAATGGTTGGCACATGCCACATGTATGCTAAAGGTTTAGTAAAGCATCAAACCAAAATAGGGAACGATTATAATTGTTGGAGTATTATGCTTGACTAAACTATATTGAGGAGTAAAAGAGACATAGAAAGAATGTAGGTTGTTGGAGGTCTAGCAAATTCTGAGAATATAATTTTTATAAAGAGGGGAGTTTGTGAAGACCCGGCCCAATAATTATAAGGTTGAGATATTAATAAATTTTATTGGGCCTAAATTATATTTAATGGGCTATATTGGATAAGCCTACGAGCGATAAATTATTGAGGTTGATTAGTAGTTTTAATTAGGCTCAATAACTATGTGACGCTCCCATCCCTTATTTGGGATTGGATGGTGACTGAAGTATCGGGACATGTAACTCAAGGCTAAGTACCTCATGCGTACGTGACAGTTTAGATGCAATGCACCTAATAATCTAGCAGCATGCAATAAATCGTATGGGAAAAATTCTCATAAGGTAAATAAGATTGGTGGTAAATATAATAACATGGTACCATAGTTTAAATATCCCAAAAGATTTAATTTTTGTTCAAGTGCTCCCAAAATAAACACTGTTTTCAAAATCTCCCAAAGACAAAGGAATCATAAAAGAGATTCATGAACCCTTATCGTTTCTTTCTTGACTATAATTTTTACGATCCCTTTCAAAATAAAATCCTACAAAGCCATCCCTATTCGGCATTATCTTTGTTCAGTATTCTTCTTAAGTCTTCAAAGAGTTGCAACACTTTTGTAATAAATTGATTTGTCCCCTAGGGATGGCTTCAATGAGCTTTGAGAGCTTTTTGGGGCCTCCTTGACTATCCGGAGAGTTGGCCTCTTGCATTTCTCCATGACCGGTCTCTTGCTGTCCTATAACAACTTCTACCATTCCAGGTGGGGAATGGTAGTGGAAACTACCATAGTGAGATTTGGAGAAATCCCAGTAAGTAAACACACAACATACATCAGATACCATAAGCATATAAGGGCAAACCATAAATGAATGCATGGACATATATTTTGACATAAAACTAAACTTATGTAATTTTGACCTTCCAAAAATAACATGTGATGGAAATACTTTGACCTTTCAATAAAATATCCTTTTCAACTTTTCATCTTGACCCATAAACATGTAACATATCTTTGAATGGGAATTATTGTTCGTTTTAAAACTTTTTCCTTTCCTTTTCAGGATACGAAAAATTCCATGTTTATAAAATAAAACATGCTTATTAATTTAAAGAGGGTTACAATGGAAAACATTAAACTTTATAATTAAAAGTCTTTCATACAAAACATTGTGCCTAGGCTTCCGTGCTCTTCCCCTTGGGCCGTGATTGTCCTGACATGTTTTGCTCATCTTGTCTCTGGGAGAGCACACATAAAAACTAAAATGAGTCTAAGACTTGTAAGTATTACTTCATACAGTTAAAATATAATAACGTAGGTTTTCAGTCATGCATTCACTCCATACGTACTATTAGGCCTGAACAAAAAGCCCAAACTTTCGACCCGACCCGATAACCTGACTCGTTTACGGTTAAAATCAGAAACGGGTATTACCCGTTACCCGATATAAACCAAATTTATACCGTCTCCCTTGAAACCCTAATGCAGCCAAGAAGTCTACGAGGCTACGAAAGCTTGCGAGGCTACGACCGGGAGTGACGAAGCTACGACCGGGAGAGAAGCAGACCATGAAGACCCGTTTCAAGAAGAACCGAAGGTAGGGGAAACGCCGGAGCTACGACCGCGAGCACGTGAGTGATGGGCACGGCCGTATCGGTAACATAGGAAGCACCTGGGAGGTAGGGGAAACGCCGGAGGGATGCACCACCATCGCCGTATCGGTAAGCATAGGAAGCTCTGTTCGCCGAGAAGAAGATCAGGGAGGCTATTGACTTAATTTTCGTGGTTTTCGTGGTTTTGATTGTGATTTGGAACTGGGATGATTTTTGTGGTTTCTCTGTTATCATCATATTTGGTATTCGGTTCCATCCGATTTCGATTTTAAGATGATTTTCATGGTTTTGATTGTGATTTGGAACTAGGATATTGATTCCATTTTCGTGATTTTCGTGGTTTGATTGTGATTTGGACTGTGATGATTTTCGTTATTTTCGGGTACTCGGTAAACTGGTGATCGGTATGGAATAGATTCGGGTAGGGTCAGAATTTTGTGTTCTCGGGTCGGGTCGGTGAACAGTCTTACGTACTATACATAAGACATTCGTTCATTTAAAACATTATGAGGTGGGATTTTTCCTGAAAAAAGATTTATCTTCTGTAAAATGTTCCTTTTCCTTCATAAAAAATTTCTCCACACCTCATGCCTTCATTTCTTAAAGGGTCTTGGCATCCATACATTCTCTAATCACTTTTCATTGGCCGTTACACACTGTGATGCACCGTGTATTAGGGTTATCGGTCTTTTAGACCTGATTCTACCGTGGCCATAGGTTGGGAATCCCTCAGTTAGGAGACAGCACTAGGTGCACTGTACTACTTACCAGGCATTGCAATCTACACAGTCTTTCGGTACCCATTCATTCAGTCAAGCCCATTGCGTATTTTCATACATTCGAACTTTCAATCCTTTCATTCATTTAGATCATTTAGTTCTTTTAGTCCTTTTCATTTATTATTTTTCAGTCCATTCAGTTCATAGACATCATTTAAAAGCATAGGCTTAAACCTTAACAATTGAAACATTCTTTAAGAGCATAAACATGAGCATCATCTTAAACATCAGTTTATAGCATCCTTAAACATAAGGTCATGGCATCATTTAAAAACCTCAGTTCATAGGGACAATTTAAAACATTTTCTTCGCGTCATTTAAAGCATTGCTTAAACCATAAGGCATAAGCCTCCTATTTCATTTCATGAAAATACATACAATACTTACTACGTATGCCATCCATTCACATGCATACACTTAATACTTTGGGGTGCATAAACAGAGGTCGTTACATGCATATACCTTTAAATGTTATACCTAGCATACTTTTGTAAAGCATCATTTCTTTTCCTTCATTGCATAAAAGAATATTATTTTCATAAAAGCTTTTCATTTTCATTTCTTATCACTTAGAAAATGCTAAAAGAGTATGAAAAGAATACTTACCTGGACTCCATGCCATGCTTATTTCATGCAATCAATTCATGTGCGTGTCAGATGGCAACCTACATGCATATACATAACCTTGGCATCATTCTTTATCTAGTATGTGACACCCCCAAATTTCCGCTTGGGATTGAACGGACATTTGAAGCGTCGAGACATGCAACACAAGGTTACCTGCCCCCGTTCATGACATATAAGATGCAATGTTCCTAACATGCATCTAGCATTATGCATTATTCGCAGCGGATAATCTTTTTCTTTAGCAATACTATGCACCAAACTAAATATATCCCAAATACTTGAAACATAATTCATACATAAAGGCATACTAAAAAGCCGTGATCATCACACTAGTCCAAAATGGTTGTGATCAAAAGAATACTTGAGATACAACTCCAAAAGTACAAGTATTAACCTAAGTTAAATACTATACCATCATCAACATCGCACCGTGGCCTAGTCGACCGTATTCAGTTGGTCAGATTCCAATTCTCCTTTGGGTCCTGTAACAAGATCTACCATTCGGGGGGAATGGTAGTTGGGACTACCACAGTGAGATTTGATTACAAATCTCAGTAAGTTAACATAAAACTTATACACAGGTTAAAAATGCATGCATGGCAGTAAAAGCATAAATGCATAATTATAGTCATACATAAACATAGTATAACTTGACATATAGCATGACTTAACCAGAACTTAAGCGTGAACTGAACTTGACTTAACATGGCATGAACTTAAGCTTAAAACATAACATGAACAATCAACATAACATGAACGTGAAACATAACATGGACATGAACATAACATAACATGAACGTGAGCTTGAACGTATCATAAACGTGAACATAACATGATGTGAACATGAACTTGGAACATAACATGAACATGAACATAACATGTACGTGAGCATAACATAACATGAACTTGATCTGAAACTTGACTTAACATAAACTTGGAATCTTATTTAATTGTCTTGATTAATAACGTGCATTAATACGTACTCCACAGTTGTTGTGGCCCCACGTATTCAAGTAACATAAAACATAATACGTACTCCACAGTTGTTGTGGCCCCACGTATTCTACATGTCACAATTGCTGTGTCTCATGTAGTGTATGCTCCACAGTTGTTGTGGCCCCATACTTCATGCTCCACAGTTGTTGTGGCCCCATGAATTCACATAACATAAAATATAATACGTACTCCACAGTTGTTGTGGCCCCACGTATTCTACATGTCACAATTGCTGTGTCTCATGTAGTGTATGCTCCACAGTTGTTGTGGCCCCATACTTCATGTAACATTAAATATAATACGTACTCCACAGTTGTTGTGGCCCCACGCATTATAAGTAACATAAATATAATACGTACTCCACAGTTGTTGTGGCCCCACGCATTATAAGTAACATAACATAGATATAATACGTACTCCACAGTTGTTGTGGCCCCACGCATTATAAATAACATAACATAAATATAATACGTACTCCACAGTTGTTGTGGCCCCACGCATTATAAGTAACATAACATAAATATAATACGTACTCCACAGTTGTTGTGGCCCCACGCATTATAAGTAAAATAACATAAATATAATACGTACTCCACAGTTGTTGTGGCCCCACGCATTATAAGTAACATAACATAAATATAATACGTACTCCACAGTTGTTGTGGCCCCACGCATTATAAGTAACATAAATATAATACGTACTCCACAGTTGTTGTGGCCCCACGCATTATAAGTAACATAACATAAATATAATACGTACTCCACAGTTGTTGTGGCCCCACGCATTATAAGTAACTAAAATATAATACGTACTCCACAGTTGTTGTGGCCCCACGTATTATCATAACATAACATAAGATATAATACGTACTCCACAGTTGTTGTGGCCCCACGTATTATAAGTAACATAACATGTCTTATCTTTCTTAATGCATGAGATATTAATTAATATCATATACTTTTCTAACATGGCGTATACTTGTAAATGGCACAATATGATTTAATCATAACATTTCATGGCATACTTAACATGGCATACTTATAACATACATCATTGTATGACAGAAAAGATTATGTAACAGATAATTATTCATGAGAGATTAAATCATACGTAGCAGATAAACATGTAATGACATAGCATGACATGGCATATACGATAACATACATACATAAATTGTAGTTCTCTTACCCATCACACATACACAATAAACTGATAGTAAGTTAGAGGCTAACTTACCTCGATCGTCGCGTTCTATGAGAATAGAGTGCGAAACACGAGGAACTGCACAACAGCTGGAAGAGGAACACTCAAGTCCTTAAGATTTTCACTTCTGAACTTAATTGCCATATTATGAGCACTTGCAACACCACGGGCAACGTGAGGTTTCACTATACCCAGAAGAGATAATTTGACTTCAGAAAGCCTTTGCACTAAAACAAGTTCATTAAAATTATCAATAATAACCAAACAAACAATTCCTTTCTCAATCCATATACTCTTAGCCATAGTCAACCACAAGATGACATCAGTCACCCCGGACTATAATCCATATCATCACTGCTTCGGGACACTGTCATACAGTTTCCCAACACTACACCATACGCTCCACACTTCTCTGCTACGCCATCCAACCCTTCGTGACACGCCATCCGGTGTATCACGACCTAGTACAGAGTACACTCACGTGAACTCTCTTCCATTCACACTACAAAACCCATCACTGCGATACACGTCTCACGGTGCATCGCTACGCGACACGGAGTACGCGCTACGCGTACTTCCTTCGCTACAACACTCATCAACACGATGCACATCACACGATGCATCGCCATACAACACGGAGTACACTACATGCGTACTCCCTTCCTTCTACGACACACATCACTACAGCGCACGTCGCGCGGCGCGTCGCTGCATTACACAGAATACGCTACACGCGTATTCTCTTCACACAACCCG
Source organism: Carya cathayensis (assembly GCA_011037825.1). NCBI lineage: Eukaryota > Viridiplantae > Streptophyta > Magnoliopsida > Fagales > Juglandaceae > Carya > Carya cathayensis. The sequence goes on from QGSO01000293.1 coordinate 200,077, forward strand.
CCGTATCACATCTACGGCATCCATCTCACGCCTATACTTCACAGCACAGTCCACAAAATACACAATCAAACTCAACACTTCACAACCACACTTCGCTTCACAACTACGCAACGAACTCCACAAATACAACTACACAATCCACAAACCAACCAACTAACTATTTTAAACGTAAAATAACTAGAGATAGAAGGTTATACCATCGACGGGATAACCCGTGCGTCGCTCGTTGTTCGTCACGAACATGCGTCGGAGGAACGTACGTGGCGGTAACACCGCGTACGGTGGCTGTCCACCACATAAAGTGGTAGTTTGGAACCGAGAAAAGCTAAGCGTGGCCTTGGAAGGTTCATGGTCGCCTTGTGATGGTCAAAGGTGGCGGAGCACGGCGGCATCACGCCGTGAACAGTAAATCCGAACGGTGAGCGGAAACGCGAGGTAGCGAAAATTCATAGAACTTCATGGCAAGCTAGGGATAGGTAGATGAACATGTGGTGGAGCTGTGGTAGCGAGGTGGTGGTCGGACGGTGGCTAACGGCGGCGGATCGGCCGTTTGAAACCATTTTTGGCCTTGGAGAGTGTAGGAGAGTGAGAGCTCTACGAAGCTCCGTTGGCCATGAAATTTCTTGGGGAGGTTCATGAGGATGAGAGGAACAAGATGGTGGTGGTGAAACACCACGGGTGGCCGTGTACGGCGGCGCACGGTGGTGAAACCGAACGGTTGTTTTTAAGAAACCCATATGAGAAAAGTGAGAGTTTGGGAAAAAGAAAGACATGGGGAGGAAGCCCTTGATGAGGTGAGTCCAATGGTGGTGCTTGGTGGTTGATTTGGCCGTGTATGGTGGTCCAAAAATGTGAAAAACCCCTAGAGACCCATATCTTTGAAGGGAGAAAGAGAGAGAATGAGAGGTCGGTTTAGTACACCACCGGCGTGGTTGTGCTCGCCGGAGGGAGAGGATGAGGCCGGAGTGGGAGGTGGGGTCCGGCGGCCGGAGGTGGCGCCGGCTGGGACCTTGAAACCGAACGGCCATGGTGGCTTCCTTCATTCCGTCGACCAAGAGAGAGAGAGGGAGAAAAAAAAGAAAATAAAAAGAAAAAGAGAAAAAGTGAAGAGAAAAAAGGTAGGGCCAGAGTATATCGCTTCAATTCTACATTTCGGGATCCTCAAATAAACCAACAGTGAGTTAAAACACTGATTAAAAACGCGTAAATGTTTTATTTTAAATAAAACACTTTAAATAAAACACTACGATGAATTAAGGTAGAATATTATTTTATAAACTAAAATTTATAAAATAATATTTCTTCATCATTATATAAAATGATAAAGTACCGTTAATTAATCGAAGAGGATAAAATCATTTAAATTAATAAAACACTTAATTACTACACTGAGAAGAATTAAGATAGAATATTATTTTATAAACTAAGGTTTATAAAATAATATTTTCTTCATCATTATATAAAATGATAAAGTATCATTAATTAATCAAAGTGCATAAAACACTTAAATTTAAATAAGAATTTTCAACGTAAAATTAAACCTCTTAATATCTTAAAACAAATAAAATATTTAATCTAAATAAATATCCACAATTATAATATTTTCAGAGCTCATTAAATTATTATAATTGTGCTACTTTAAAAACAAGCTTATCTAATACTTTGAAATTCGATGGATAAGATCCGGGAAAACGCCATCGAGGTACAACGCTTAGGATAAAACTGTTCATGATTTAACAGGTGTCGGTGAATAACAAATTACGTGATTTACGGAAAAGATAATCTATACGCGTGATTCCAGATGAGGGTAAAGACGAGAGAGATGTGATTACTGTCAGAAGAGAAACCAAAACTGATTGCCGTGCTGTCTAAATTTTAGCGGGCTGTTACATAGTACATAAGCAACTAACTAGAAATAGAACTACACCTCACTTGGAAACACTCTCTTTCAACCCTGTGCTCTTATGTGTCCTTTACTCTACTAAAAACCTTTAGGGTCCACTTACATTCACTACCTTTTCCAAACTCGATGTTCTACCTCGAGTGCTCATCCACTAAGGTGAACCACCATGATTCACCTTAGGGTTAAGATACTAAGACGTTTGTCTTACTCTTCCTATTAACCACATTCTGATGCATGACTCAGACTGCATCCCAATCTTAGACAACATACCCATTACTACCTTCATGCATCCTCACCCACACTTCATCCTCATTCCCATCCATACATGCCACACTGCTTTAAGCCAACCCTGAGGCTTAAACATTGTATAACCATGCTTAGGACAGATAACCCATTATATATGGTAAATCCATCCAGCACACATGTCTCACCAAATGCACATGTACCTTACCCCCTTATCACCTAAGATCAACATATAATCCGTTGAATGCCCGCTTGTAAAAACAAGCTCCATACTCTGATACAAACTTCTACTCAAACCTGGTCAGCAAGACTTTCCTACTTCTCGACCCTTTACAAGTTCATCCCAACACTTAAGACAACAAGACTCTATTCACACTACGCCTACATCGTGTGACGTAGCTTGAGGCTATTCCCAAGCTACATTGTGACATTCGTCACTATGACAGGGTCACCTCACAACTACTCTGGGACACTATTCTACAGTTCCCGATACTACCCACACATTCTACGCTCCTCAGCTACGCCATCCAACCGTTCGTGACACATCATACGGTGCATCACGACACCACGCGGAGTACACTCCACGTAAACTCCCCTCCATCCACACTACGCCACACATTATTACGATGAACACCACACGGTGCATCGCTACACAACATGGAGTACACACCATGTGTACTCCCTTCCATTATGCTACACCACACACTACTACGACGCACACCAAACGGTGCATCACTACATGACAAGGAGTACAAGCCACACATACTGCCTACACAACACTTCGCCGCATCACTACTACAGCACACACTTCACACCCATACTTCACAACACACTGCACAATTACGCCCAATACTTCACTACACAGTGAACTCCACAATCAAACAACTAACATCTAAATAAATAATGAGGGAAAGAGGGTCATACCATCGTCAGGATTAACCCGTGCATTACCTGTTACCCATCACGGTCGATGACGTTCGAAGAGTCATACGTGGTGGCTAAACCGTGTACAGTGGCTATCCACCTTGTATGGTGGTTGTCCACCACATAAAGTGGCCATTTCGGCTTAGGGATGGGCTACAGAAGGCTCATGGTGGCTGGGGTGTTGGAGCACAATGGAGTCATGGGTTTCAAGACATGGAAATGTAGGGGGAAGCTTGGCTGGTTGTTGGTTGGCGATGGAGGGGCTTGAGAGGCGCAATGGAGTTATGGTGGTGCGGTGGAGGCGGCATGGTGGTTGGAGGGCGGCAGATCTCAGCCAAATGGGTGGAGAAACCCATGAGAGCATAAGAGGGCGTGAGAGAGATGGAGGGCTTGGCTGGGCATGAGGAGGCTGCAGGGAGGTCGTGGGTGATGTTAGGGACCTCGGTCTAGTCCTTAAATATTAGGATCTTCTAGCTCTGCTTCTCCTTAATATGACCGAAGTGCCTCGTCTTCTTGCTTGTCTTTACTTGAGTATGGATCTTGAGTAATGGTGTTTGATGTATAATGATGGTTTGTATTGTGATTGTGGATTGGGAAATATTTGGAATGAATATGAGCAATGGAATGATGTGGACGAATTGGATGGTTTCTCTTGGTGTTGGCAGCACATAGGGAAATTTAGGGTTTGGTGATTAGGGTTGGCGCCACTTAGGATGATCTAGGGTTTGTGGAAGTGAGGCTAGGGTTTGCGATAGATGAGATGAGATCAAAAAGTGTAGGATCACTTTAAGGTTTATGGGATATGGCTAGGGTTAGAATATGTAGGGCTTTTAGGGTTTTAGAAGAATTCCTAAGAGTTAAGAATTAGTGGAGGTTATCCTTATGGGATCTAAGGTCTCCAGCCAAGGCAATGGAGGCACTAGATCTAGGGTTTTATGGCCTTATGAGATGAATGGTTAATGGAATATGGATGAATGAAGGCTAAAATAGTGTTTGGTGGGTAGGAAAATATATGGAAAGTGAATGGAATTGGGCAACACGGCTAGATCTTCTTAGAATAGTAGATCTGTGTTATATGGATGAATTAATCAATGGAATGAAGTTGGTGTGAGGAATGATGGATTTGCAAAGATGATGAAATCAAAAGAAAATAACAATGAAAGTAAATTAACAATGGAATTGAGAAAATAAACTGATCATAAGATTGATAAATGAATCATCACCCATTCATGAATTGCGAGGTGAAGATCCTCTACTTGGGATTCATGAATTGCACCCAAGTAGCCCAAGTGCTAAGCACCGAAAAGAGATCTCAAGACACTACTCCATCTACAAGGGAAAGTTGCAAAAAGAAATGCTAAGGGTCCTACTTATAGGTTTACATAGTGGAAACCCTAATAGGTCCCATAAATAATAAAAGACTTAAAATAAATAAAATAACTAGATTTGGCCGTGGGACACATAGTGGTCCATGGGTTACCTTGAGCTAGGATGGCCCATGGCATGGGCCATGGGCATTGTTGCCTTGGTTGCATGGCTGGTGGGCTACGTGCATGGCCTGCACCAAGCTAGTGGCCTGAGCATGCGCCTGGCTTGGCCTGCTCATGCGCATGGCCTGGCAAGTGCATGCTGGGATGGCTTGCACCCGCACTGTGCTATGCGTGCTGTTGCACTCTAGCCTAGTCACTAACCTCGCTAGCATACCGGTGCGCACTAGCTAGGCCAATAGCCTTGCTGGCAAGTTGCAACATCCAGGCCGTGCTAGTGGTGTGCTGGCTGGCTGCGGTGTAGGCATGTCATGGCATGCATGCTGGGTAGTCTTCTGTGGCTCATCAGTGGTGCTGTCAAGGCATGTCAATGGTCGTGTCGAGGCATGGCCCATGGCCACTTTCTTAGGGGTTCTGACATTGTGGCCAGGGATCACGGTGGTGGTGGTGCGATGGCATGGGTAGCAGTGTACGGTGGTGCATGGAGGAGAGAACCCATGAGAAGGAGAGGGAGCATGGGAGAGATGGGCATTTTGGCTGGGCTATTGTTGGGGATGGAGGTGGTCAAGGTGGTGCTTGGTTGGGCTAGAAGTTGACGACGATGGCACACAGTGGAGAGAAATGGGTGAAAACCCAGTGGTGGTAGTGAGACTGGGAGGCCTGCGGTGGTGCTGGGCTAAGGTGAAGGGGAGGGGAGCTGTCTGTCAGCCTTAAGGGGAGATGGAGGAGAGAGAAGGAAAGAGAGGAAATGGGAGAAAAGACTAGGGGCTTGGGTATTTAATGCTAGCCCTCTTGGGGTCTTCAAAACGATCTAATGGTGGGCTTTAAATACTAATTTGAAAATGTTTAAACATTGGTTTAATTAAAAACACAAAGAGGAGTTAAGATAGAATATTATTTAATTAAACTTTAGTTTATTGATGTGAACCCCAATCGACTCGCTTTGAGACCCAACAACAATATTGGAAAAACCAACCCAAGAAAGCCAAACTCAAGCCTATGGATGGAGAATCTAGACCCGTTGAGAACCCGTTTCAAGAACCTAGATTATATTAAAATCTAAACCCGTTGAAGAACCCGTTTCAAGAACCTAGATTATATTAAAATCTAGACTCGTTGAAGAACCCGTCTCAAGAACCCGGAATACAAAGGAGGAACGCCACAAAGGTTGTGATTTACCTTTGATAAGTTCAAACGTTCAATCAAGAACAAGAAGAGATAAACTCAACTCGCAATGAATAAAATTCATCAATTTCAATAATGTCTACCATAGCTTAGATCAAGTGGATCAAAACTGGTTCTCCTTCTTTCAAGCCCATCATGAGTGTTGGGCTCTTGCTAGCTTCATCCCAATTGGATTGTACCAATTCTTGCATTGCTCCCTTGATCTTCGTAGCTCTTAATCTTGTAATTGATCCTTAAGTCTTGGTCCGCCTTGGGGCCCATCATTCCCCCTCTCCTCAAAAGGATTCGACCTCGAATCTCCACATGGATCAAAGGGAAATAGATCAGTAACATTGAAAATAGCAAGCACATGATACTTACCTGGAAGATCCACTAGATATGAAGTATCATTAATTTTATCAAGAACTTGGAAATGTCCATCCAAGCTACTTCTGTCATCAACAGGTAAGGGCATTAAATCAAAAGGAATAAGTGGATTAAAACCATATGCAATTTCAAGATGAGAATAAAAAATGGTTGTATGCATGGTCCTGTAACATGCAAACTCTAACAAGGGCAAACGATACACCCACAAACGTTCATGTAACAAGTCAATGAAAGGCAAATAATACTCCCACAAATGTTCATGCAACAAGTCAATGAAAGGCAAATAATACTCCCACAAACGTTCATGCAACAAGTCAATGAAAGGCAAATAATAAACCCACAAACATTCATGCAACAAGTCAATGAAAGATAAATAATACTCCCATAAACGTTCATTAATCACAACTAAAGTCTTCCTCACACCAAAATGATAATTCTAATTATATGCAATCTCAATGAGTGGCAAATAATATTTCCACAATCGACTCGCTTTGAGACCCAACAACAATATTGGAAAAACCAACCCAAGAAAGCCAAACTCAAGTTTATGGACGGAGAATCTAGACCCGTTGAGAACCCGTTTCAAGAACCTAGATTATATTAAAATCTAGACCCGTTGAAGAACCCGTTTCAAGAACCTAGATTATATTAAAATCTAGACCTGTGACGCCCCCAAATTCCGCTTGGGATCTAATTACGCCCAAAGAATAACGCGGTAGTTGTAGCACAGCTTTGGGGTGTCGATTCCACAGGGAGATAAATTAAAAGAATAGTAGAAGGAATAAAGAAACTAAAGGAAAATATTAAATAAGTAATGGAGAACAAAGATTAATTTTAATTGTAAATTAAAGTGAATCAAAGTAATTAACGGAAAAAGTATTCAAATTTAACGAACAGTAGAGCATCAGGAATCCCTTGCACAAATTCGGTATTTTCATTATTCTTAATTCATTGGATAACTCAATTAGGAATTCAATTCCCAAAATTCCCAATCGGAAGGTATATGTGACACCCCATTTTTACGTGTATTTTCACTGAAAGAATATTTTAATTTAATTATAATAATAGTTCTTTTATTTTAAATTATCGAATTTTAATCTCTGTTGAGTTTAAATTGCCGTTTAATTTATTTTATCTTGTTTTTGGATTTAAAAATTAAATAGCTAGTTTTTACTAGTTATTTATTATATATTAGCTTTACGTTGTGTTTAAAATATTTTCTTAGTTTTTATTTATTTATTTGATGTGGTGTTTAATTTATTTCAGTCGTTTAATGTTTTTAAAATCGTTTTCGGCGGATCAGTTTCTGGATCCCGGAAGTGAAGTTTGGACTTCATTTCTTTTCCTCTTCTTTTCTTTTTCCTTCCTTTTTTCTTTTCCTTCTTTTCTTTTTCTTCCTTTTTTCCTTTTTCTCTTCTTCCTCCCCGTGCTTCCCGTGCGTTCTGATTCTCTCTCTCCCTTCTCTTTTTCCTCTCCCGCCCAGCCTACTTTGACCAGCCATATCTCCGCCGTTCGGTGGAGGTGTCATACACCACCCCCGCCATTCTCTTCCTCTCACGGCAGACTACAACCCCTCCAATTTTCAGGACCATCGGAGCCACCGTTAGCCGCCACGAACGGCTCGAAGTTGCTGCCCCAGCCCAGTTTTCTCCTCTGTTTTTCCTTTCCGCGCAGCCTCCTTCGACCGGCCATATCTCTGCCGTCCGGTGGAGGTGTCGTACACCACCCCCACCATTCTCTTCCTCTCACGGCAGACTACAACCCCTCCAATTTTCAGAGCCATCGGAGCCACCGTTACCCGCCACGAGCCGCTCAAAGTCGCGGCACCAACCTAGTTTTTCCCCTGTTACCATTTTTCTTCCTCCGCCTAGAACCGCCACTTTCCGGCGGCATGGCCTCCACCACCCACCCAGAAAACTTCCCCTCTCTCCGGTGCACCACCCCTCCAAAGATCTCCCCCAACCGTGCCGCCGTTTGACCGGAAAAGCGCATCTAAGCCGCACGGCTTTTTGCCGATTCCGGCGCCGTCGCACCACCTCCGGCCACCATCTTTTCACCACTTCTTCCCCTACCTCTTGCCGTCCTAACCCACCTAATTTCGGCCCCGATCCGTTGCCAGAGCAGCTCGCATGAGCTCAACTCCGATCAGCCCCTTCTTGGCCTTCGACCGCCGTTTCCACCGCCACCCACGGCCAAAACTCACTTCCTTTAGCTTCATAAATGTCTCAAGGTCATTCCCTATCAATTTGGTGTCTTGGTTTGTCCCCGTTCAAAAGTGGGTATTTTGCGACCCACGGCTACAGTGCATTTGCACTGTTACGTTGCTTTCCGCTCATCGTTTGCTGCGCGCCGAACCTTCTAAAAATCCTATATATCTCTGTAAGTATTTTCCAAACTCTACTTTTAGATTTAATTATATTTTGCTCTTACAATAATTTATTTGGTTGGTTTGCTGATTCCGGACTAAGTCCGAGGAGTTCGGGGGTCGGATGGATGGAGGACGGAGTTGCTTGAATTGTTGTTCTTTGATGGTGATGTCAAATTCCTGCAAAAGTAAAATCCATCGTATTAATCGTGCCTTAGCATCCTTCTTTGAAAGAAGGTACTTAAGGGCTGCATGATCTGTAAAAATAATAATAGGAGAACCAATCAAGTAAGACGAAACTTAT
>QGSO01000293.1:208878-229615 GCA_011037825.1 Carya cathayensis
TTATGGTTGGTTGTATTTGTCGAGCATTGAGATTTGCATTTACATGGTGCATGCACGTGTATTTTATTTTAATTGAGAAAATCCTGTTTTATTGGCGTAAATGGATTTTTGGGAGTGTGCGTATCACGAGCCCAAGCCGGGATGGGTTATTATCTCGGTGGAGCTCCTCTGGTCACTCGGGAGTGGATAATACTGAGTGACATCCCCTGGGTTGTCGCTGGGCGACGACCGGATCGCACGATACGGTAACGCTGTCGTGTCGACTCCGTGGTCCCTAGAGTGGCGGGGACTAGAGGATGGCCTGGCCAGGTACGCGCGAGGCGCGAGTCTGGGCATCACTCGTGTAGGTGTCACACGCGTAGACTTACCTGCGGTGTGGCACAGAGCCAGAGTGTGCGGATGATCCCTAGGGGAGATCATAGTGCATGCATAATCGGTTGGTTTTTATGGTTTTCGGATACGGGCCATTTTCTGGGAAAATGGCAAGGATGTATTGAGGATTTGTGATCCATTTTCTGGGAAAATGGTGGTTTGGGCCATTATCTGGGATAATGGCGAGGCTTGGTTTTAAACGGTATGTGTGGGCCGTTATCGGGGATAATGGCGAGGTTTGTTTAATGGATATGTTTTTGAGCCAAATGGGTTTTTGGCGTGCGTGGAAAAATATGGTTTATGAGTTTTGTGCATTGGCATTTATTCATGCATATTGTTTGAGTTTAATATGCTTTTATCTAGTGGTGTTTGGATTTTACTTACCTGCGGCACCATTTTGGTACCGTAGATTTTGGTGCAGAGTTCGAGGATGAGGAGGAGGCTGAGCCCGAGGATGCGGCTCCGCCGGAGTTCTGAGTTGGAGTTCATCTTTGTAATTGGTTTTGAAACAATATTTATGACTTGTAATATTTTATTATGTATCTTTGAACCGCTTTGTATTTTATTTAAGAAAAAAATTCTGGTACTTAATTTTATGACTTTGCTATCCGCTGCGTATTTCCTTGTGCACATGTGTCGCTTGCACACACTTGGCACTTGTCGATAGGATGGTGACCCGGGTTGTCACCATCCGGACGTCTCGAATTCCCCGTGTTGGTACGTGGGGATTTGGGGGCGTCACAGTATAGATTTATAAACCAAAATTAAACCAAATGTAACCTTTTGAAAAATCATTCATCACTTTTAAAATACATAAATTACTATCCCTATTGAGAAAATTCAACGACGACAATATACTCAAGGAGCGATATTGCAGCAAAGAACTAAATCAATATAGATAAATAATTGATCCAAACATAATCAAAGAACCAATCCATTCAATAGAAAAAGCATGACTGAATCCATAAATAGAATAAATTCTATGATTATTTGGAGAATAAAACATCAACGATGAATTGAGAATGATAAAACAAAAGAGTTTTAGTAATTGAAGATCTGATGGGCCCCAAGGCGGACCAAGTCTCAAGGATCAGTTCTAAGAATAAGAGCCACGAAGATCAAGGGAGCAATGCAATAATTGGTGCAATCCAATTGGGATGAAGCTAGCAAGAGCCCAACACTCATGATGGGCTTGAAAGAAAGAGAATCAATTTGGATCCACTTGATCAAAGCTATGGAAGACACGACTTGGGCCTTTTGTTATTGAAGTCCATGGATTTATTTATTTAATTAAAATGGCTTATTTTAATAGTCATAGGAATTAATCTAGAATAATTGGGCTTGGGATGTCCAGCCCACACGTCTTATTTCTATTGAACTAGGATTTTTGTGAAGGCCTTGTATTTTGGCCAAGGGCTTATTTGGCAAGTTATTATTCTACAAACTAGGGTTTTAGAAGTTACTGTAGCGCGGCGTACGACACTGTTCACGCTACAGTACCGAGGCGCTTTCATTAGGGTTTTTGGGGGTTGTCTATTTAAATAACTTATAGCCTCATTTGAGAGGCAGAATAGATGGAATTTATTTGAGAGTTTGAGTTATCTCCTCTTGTTCTTCTTGAACTTTTGAACTTATCAAAGGTAAATCAAAACCTTTGTGGCGTTCCTCCTTTGTAATTTGGGTTCTTGAGACGGATTCTTCAAGGGTCTAGATTTTAATATAATCTAGGTTCTTGGAACGGGTTCTCATCGGGTCTAAATTCTCCATCCATATATCCGAGTTTGGCTTTCTTGGGGTTGTTTTTCCAGTATTGTTGTTGGGTCTCAAAGCAAATCGATTGGGGTTCACATCAAGATCAAATACATAAATTAAAAATAAATTAAAAATACCATCTAATGTGCAAGTTCATCCCTAGCCCTACTTGAGAATTTAGTTACCCATAAATATACTGGACAACAAAAATCTCCAGAGAAAACTGAAGCGAACGGTGGCCATGGAAGTGATTTTCTCCTCTCTTCAGATCTGCTTCTTGTGCCTCATCCCCTTTATTTCGTGCTAATGATATGCTTATATAGGTAGGAAAGAAACCCTAATGTCATCTTAATTTCCGCATAAAAAAATCGCCTAAATTTTAGGACTTATCTTGGCAGCCACGTACATGCTCCAGGAGTTCGAATTTGGAAATCCTTATTAGAGGCAAATGTATAGCCCTTTAAGATAGCTTTCTAAATCATCAAGAATCACATCAATCCGATATGTGAGTAAAACGTTACGGTCAAAATACTAAAGTATATCCAGACTGTCTCCTAGCGAATTTCGGATTTGGACTTCTTGTGGTTTCCTTTTGTGATTTCTTTTTCTTTTCTTCCAAATTGCTCTCAAACCCCATGAAAGTCCTCCTTTGAATATGACTGGGCTTGACTTGCTCTTTTATAAACTCTGAAATTAAACATAAAAAAATGCTTAGGAGTATCCAAATGTAAATAGAAACTCAATTTAAGAATACACATTAATTCCTATATTTCTATTCACATTTTAGTATTTTAATCTAATAATAGGGTATTTAGAGTGCACTTTCGCACACTCATGACACCCCCCAACTTTCCAAATTCACATATCAAAACAATCTAAGGAATCCATAACCCAACAAGATCAATCCACCTATAGCAATCCACTGAGTGTGTGTGTGTTCTCCAAGCCATAACCATCTTACCACTAACTTTGACACATGCAACATCAAGAACGTCTCAAGCAAAAGGTTCAACTCCATAACTCACGGGTATAATAGTGTTTCGTGTAAGGGCTCTCTCTATGGAGTTGACAATGGGTGTACACACACTCTCATGGAAAATGAGGCAATTATGTACAAGCAACAAGCAAACATTGATCTTATGATAGGAACACTTACAAATGAGACTTCCACCACTCTTTCCAAAAGCTTACTTAGGATCAGAACGGTCAACACAAAGGGTTGTAACGTGGCTTGGGTTCGGGGCTATATGAAAAAAAAAAGGGATGAAAAAGGATTCAAAAACTTCCAAGTACATACAAGGGGAATTTTATTAAATACTCAATAGACCACACTTCTCACTTGATGTACTCTCCAACTTTTCAGATCATCAAATAATAATGCTTTTCCTTCTTCTTCCTCTTCTCTCTTCTTTTTTTTTTTTTCAACAATTTGATGGCCAAACACATGCCAATTTGGTATTCTTTCCATTTCTACCAAACTTCTTTTTTTTTTTTTTCTTTTTTTTTCTTTAATTCACAATGACAAAACAAAAGAAAGAAAATATAAATTCCACACCTAGTATACACTTGGAAGTAAAAAGGGTAAGAAAATCAGTGTATAGGTTATACTCCAATGTGGAGAGGCATGGATGATATGGGCATATGAAAAGAAAAAGCTACATGTGTTTATTGGCTCAAAGTTGGCTACTAGGGGTCTATGATAGAAAGGGATAGCTTGAAAGGCTCAAACGTTAATCCTAAGTTGACCTTCGTCATATCCCAAGTATATCCACCATCGTACCACAAACCATGTAATGATGTTCTCAAAAGAAGTGCCCAATTCAACAGATCAATAAACGCTTATCACAATTTACTGCATTTGTATGCTCTCAATTCTCTCCAAACTCACATGAATACTTAAGCAAAAGAGTTCTCTAGCTACATGTATCAAACCACCGTCTTACCACAAAGCTTGGATAAGTGCATTAAGGGTTCTGTGAATGCTTAAGCAAAAATGATTATGGTGGGTTTGGTGAATTCACGAAGATGGTTATGAATGAGAATGAGTACACATGTGAAAATGATGCACGTGTGATGCAAATTAAAAAAAATTGACACATGAAAATATGCCACAGAAATCCAACAAGCATTTTAAATACTGAATTTGCACCACCACCCCCCAATTTAAATGAAACATTGTCCTCAATGTTTAAGAATCAAAATTGAATGGGGAGTAACTGAAAATGGTAGAATACACCTGATGAGTGACGTGGGTAGCTCGCTACGCACCAATGATGATAACCTGAACTGACAGAATAAAACCAACCTATAAAGAAAAACAAAGAAAACAACAGTAAACAAAAAGGAAAAGAAAGAAAATAAGAGAAAATAAAAATAAAATAAAACAAAACAAAATAAATAAAGAAAAACATACCTGGATGGTGTGGTCAAGGTTGATAGACTGGATCCACAAGTGGAATGTCTTCCACTTCCGGAACTTGCCTATCAATTAATACTTTAAGGCGTTGACCATTTACTTTAAAGATCCGACCATCCTTAGGATCTTCTATTTCTACTACCCCATTCACAAAAACATTCTTTACTACAAAAGGGCCAGTCCACCTAGACCGAAGTTTTCCTGGGTGCTTATGGAGTCTAGAATCATATAAGAGCACTCGATCATTAGGCTTAAACGTTTTTCTTAAAATATTTTTATCATGAAACACTTTCATTTTAGCTTTATAGATTCTAGAGTTCTCATAAGCATCATTTCTCAACTCCTCTAACTCGGTCAACTGAAATTTTCTAAGCTTACATGCTTCTCTCATGTCAAAATTGAAATGCTTGATGGCCCAATAAGCTCGATGCTCGAGCTCCACAGGTAAGTGGCAAGGCTTCCCAAAAACAAGCCTATAAGGTGACATGCCTAAGAGAGTTTTGAAAGCTGTACGGTAGGCCCAAAGCGCATCAACTAATCTTAAAGACCAATCTTTGCGATCTGGGTTGACCGTTTTTTCTAAAATTTGCTTAATTTCCTTGTTTGCAAGTTCTACCTGTCCACTTGTCTGGGGGTGGTAGGCAGTAGAGATCTTATGTACCACCCCATATTTTTTCATCAAAGCCTCAAAAGAACGGTTGCAAAAATGTGTACCCTGATCACTAATGATAGCACGTGGTGTACCAAATCGAGATAACACATTCTCTTTGAGAAATTTAATTACCGTCCTATTATCATTGCTCCTGCAAGCTGCTGCCTCTACCCATTTTGACACATAATCTACTGCCACAATAATATATTGATATCCAAAAGAAGGAGGAAATGGTCCCATAAAATCAATGCCCCAACAATCAAAAATTTCAATCACTAAAATTGGGTTTAAGGGCATCATATTACGACGGGATATAACTCCTAACTTTTGACACTTTTCACATGAGCGACAATAGATGTTTGTATCCTTAAATATGGTGGGCCAATAAAATCCACACTGCAGAATTTTTGCAGCAGTTTTCTTCATTGAAAAGTGGCCCCCACAAGCTTGGGAGTGACAAAATTCCAAGACACTAGCAATCTCTTCATCAGGGATGCAACGCCTTAAAATTTGGTCAGGGCAGTATTTGAAAAGAAAAGGATCATCCCAATAGAAATTACGTACCTCAGTTATGAACTTCCTCTTATCCTGAGCGCTCCAATCCGCCGGTATCTCACCTGCAGCCAAATAATTCACAATATGAGCAAACCATGGTAGAGAAGTAATAGATAGTAAATGCTCATCGGGAAAATCATCCCTGATTGGCAGGTGGTCAGATGTGTCCTCAAATGTGAGCCTCGAGAGATGGTTAGTGTAACAGCCCGCTAAAATTATCAGTTTTGGATTATTTCCCGACAGCAATCACATCTCTTTCGTCTTTACCCTCATCTGGAATCACGCGTATAGATTATCTTTTCCGTAAATCACGTAATTTGTTCTTCACCGACAGCTGTAAAATCATGAGTCTTCCAAGACCACGCCTAGCCTTTCTCAAGCCCAAACTACCACTTTATGTGGTGGACAGCCACCGTACGCCGCCACGTACGTTCCTCCGACGCATGTTCGTGACGAACAACGAGCGACGCACGGGTTATCCCTCGATGGTATAACCTTCTATCTCTAGTTATTTTACGTTTAAAATAGTTAGTTGGTTGGTTTGTGGATTGTGTAGTTGTATTTGTGGAATTCGTTGCGTAGTTGTGAAGCGAAGTGTGGTTGTGAAGTGTTGCGTTTGATTGTGTATTTTGTGGACTGTGCTGTGAAGTATAGGCGTGAGATGGATGCCGTAGATGTGATACGGCGGGTTGTGTGAAGAGAATACGCGTGTAGCGTATTCTGTGTAATGCAGCGACGCGCCGCGCGACGTGCACTGTAGTGATGTGTGTCGTAGAAGGAAGGGAGTACGCATGTAGTGTACTCCGTGTTGTATGGCGATGCATCGTGTGATGTGCATCGTGTTGATGAGAGTTGTAGCGAAGGAAGTACGCGTAGCGCGTACTCCGTGTCGCGTAGCGATGCACCGTGAGACGTGTATCGCAGTGATGGGTTTTGTAGTGTGAATGGAAGAGAGTTCACGTGAGTGTACTCTGTACTAGGTCGT
This sequence comes from Carya cathayensis, assembly GCA_011037825.1. Taxonomy (NCBI): domain Eukaryota; kingdom Viridiplantae; phylum Streptophyta; class Magnoliopsida; order Fagales; family Juglandaceae; genus Carya; species Carya cathayensis. The sequence continues at coordinate 215,611 of QGSO01000293.1, forward strand.
GATACACCGGATGGGGTGTCACGAAGGGTTGGATGGCGTAGCAGAGAAGTGTGGAGCGTATGGTGTAGTGTTGGGAAACTGTATGACAGTGTCCCGAAACAGTGATGATATGGATTATAGTCCGGGGTGACTGATGTCATCTTGTGGTTGACTATGGCTAAGAGTATATGGATTGAGAAAGGAATTGTTTGTTTGGTTATTATTGATAATTTTAATGAACTTGTTTTAGTGCAAAGGTTTTCTGAAGTCAAATTATCTCTTTCGAGTATAGTGAAACCTCACGTTGCCCGTAGTGTTGCAAGTGCTCACAATATGGCAATTGAGTTCAGAATTGAAAATCTTAAGGACTTGAGTGTTCCTCTTCCAGCTGTTGTGCAGTTCCTCGTGTTTCGCGCTCTATTCTCATAGAACGCGACGATCGAGGTAAGTTAGCCTCTAACTTACTATCAGTTTATTGTGTATGTGTGATGGGTAAGAGAACTACAATTTATGTATGTATGTTATCGTATATGCCATGTCATGCTATGTCATTACATGTTTATCTGCTACGTATGATTTAATCTCTCATGAATAATTATCTGTTACATAATCTTTTCTGTCATACAATGATGTATGTTATAAGTATGCCATGTTAAGTATGCCATGAAATGTTATGATTAAATCATATTGTGCCATTTACAAGTATACGCCATGTTAGAAAAGTATATGATATTAATTAATATCTCATGCATTAAGAAAGATAAGACATGTTATGTTACGTATAATACGTGGGGCCACAACAACTGTGGAGTACGTATTATATTTATGTTATGTTATATAATACGTGGGGCCACAACAACTGTGGAGTACGTATTATATTTATGTTATTTATAATGCGTGGGGCCACAACAACTGTGGAGTACGTATTATATTTATGTTACTTATAATGCGTGGGGCCACAACAACTGTGGAGTACGTATTATATCTTATGTTATGTTATGATAATACGTGGGGCCACAACAACTGTGGAGTACGTATTATATTTATGTTACTTATAATGCGTGGGGCCACAACAACTGTGGAGTACGTATTATATTTATGTTACTTATAATGCGTGGGGCCACAACAACTGTGGAGTACGTATTATATTTATGTTACTTATAATGCGTGGGGCCACAACAACTGTGGAGTACGTATTATATCTTATGTTATGTTATGATAATACGTGGGGCCACAACAACTGTGGAGTACGTATTATATTCTATGTTATTTATAATGCGTGGGGCCACAACAACTGTGGAGTACGTATTATATTTATGTTACTTATAATGCGTGGGGCCACAACAACTGTGGAGTACGTATTATATCTTATGTTATGTTATGATAATGCGTGGGGCCACAACAACTGTGGAGTACGTATTATATTTATGTTACTTATAATGCGTGGGGCCACAACAACTGTGGAGTACGTATTATATCTTATGTTATGTTATGATAATACGTGGGGCCACAACAACTGTGGAGTACGTATTATATTTATGTTATTTATAATGCGTGGGGCCACAACAACTGTGGAGTACGTATTATATTTATGTTACTTATAATGCGTGGGGCCACAACAACTGTGGAGTACGTATTATATTTATGTTACTTATAATGCGTGGGGCCACAACAACTGTGGAGTACGTATTATATTTATGTTACTTATAATGCGTGGGGCCACAACAACTGTGGAGTACGTATTATATTTATGTTACTTATAATGCGTGGGGCCACAACAACTGTGGAGTACGTATTATATTTATGTTATTTATAATGCGTGGGGCCACAACAACTGTGGAGTACGTATTATATTTATGTTACTTATAATGCGTGGGGCCACAACAACTGTGGAGTACGTATTATATTTTATGTTACTTATAATGCGTGGGGCCACAACAACTGTGGAGTACGTATTATATTTATGTTACTTATAATGCGTGGGGCCACAACAACTGTGGAGTACGTATTATATTTATGTTACTTATAATGCGTGGGGCCACAACAACTGTGGAGTACGTATTATATTTATGTTACTTATAATGCGTGGGGCCACAACAACTGTGGAGTACGTATTATATTTATGTTACTTATAATGCGTGGGGCCACAACAACTGTGGAGTACGTATTATATTTTATGTTACATGAAGTATGGGGCCACAACAACTGTGGAGCATACACTACATGAGACACAGCAATTGTGACATGTAGAATACGTGGGGCCACAACAACTGTGGAGTACGTATTATATTTTATGTTATGTGTATTCATGGGGCCACAACAACTGTGGAGCATGAAGTATGGGGCCACAACAACTGTGGAGCATACACTACATGAGACACAGCAATTGTGACATGTAGAATACGTGGGGCCACAACAACTGTGGAGTACGTATTATGTTTTATGTTACTTGAATACGTGGGGCCACAACAACTGTGGAGTACGTATTAATGCACGTTATTAATCAAGACAATTGAATAATATTCCAAGTTTATGTTAAGTACAGTTTCAGATCAAATACATGATAAGCCAAGTTTTAGATCAAGTCCATGTTATGTTATACTCACGTACATGTTATGTTCAAGTTTATGTTATTTTCAAGTTCTTATTTATGTTATGCAGGTTTACGTTCATGCTATATTTCAAGTCCATGTTATGTTTCACGTTCATGTTATGTTGTTTGTTCATGTTATGTTTTAAGCTTAAGTTCATGCCAAGTTAAGTCAAGTTCAGTTCACGCTTAAGTTCTGGTTAAGTCATGCTATATGTCAAGTTATACTATGTTTATGTATGACTATAATTATGCATTTATGCTTTTACTGCCATGCATGCATTTTTAACCTGTGTGTGAGTTTTATGTTAACTTACTGAGATTTGTAATCAAATCTCACTGTGGTAGTCCCAACTACCATTCCCCCCGAATGGTAGATCTTGTTACAGGACCCAAAGGAGAATTGGAATCTGACCAACTGAATACGGTCGACTAGGCCACGGTGCGATGTTGATGATGGTATAGTATTTAACTTAGGTTAATACTTGTACTTTTGGAGTTGTATCTCAAGTATTCTTTTGATCACAACCATTTTGGACTAGTGTGATGATCACGGCTTTTTAGTATGCCTTTATGTATGAATTATAGTTTCAAGTATTTGGGATATATTTAGTTTGGTGCATAGTATTGCTAAAGAAAAAGATTATCCGCTGCGAATATTGCATAATGCTAGATGCATGTTAGGAACATTGCATCTTATATGTCATGAACGGGGGCAGGTAACCTTGTGTTGCATGTCTCGACGCTTCAAATGTCCGTTCAATCCCAAGCGGAATTTGGGGGCGTCACAGTTAGCCACTACGTTCTCCACTCCTTTCTTGTCTTTGATGGTGATGTCAAATTCCTGCAAAAGTAAAATCCATCGTATTAATCGTGCCTTAGCATCCTTCTTTGAAAGAAGGTACTTAAGGGCTGCATGATCTGTAAAAATAATAATAGGAGAACCAATCAAGTAAGCACGAAACTTATCCAAAGCAAACACTACAGCTAGCAACTCTTTTTCAGTGGTGGAGTAATTCATCTGAGCACTATTTAGAGTTCTACTAGCATAGTAAATAACAAAAGGCTTTCCCTCCCTTCGCTGTCCAAGTACAGCACCTACAGCAAAATCACTTGCATCACACATAATCTCAAAAGGTAAAGTCCAATCAGGTGGCTGCATTATGGGTGCTGAGGTAAGTTTGCCAATTTGCGTTTTAAAGGCCTCTTGACAATCTTGTGTCCACTCAAATGGGGCATCTTTAGATAGGAGGTCACATAGTGGTCTAGATATGGTGGAAAAATTCTGTATGAACCTCCTATAAAAGCCTGCATGACCAAGAAAGGATCTCACGTCCTTTACTGTCCTAGGTGTAGGCAACTTAGAGATTAATTCAATCTTAGATTGATCTACCTCTATCCCCCTAGAGGAAATAATATGCCCTAACACAATGCCTGAAGGTACCATAAAGTGGCATTTTTCCCAATTCAAAACCAATTCCTTCTCCTCACAACGAGTCAACACCCTCTCTAAATTCAATAAGCATGCATCAAAAGTAGATCCAAAAACAGTCAAGTCATCCATAAAAACTTCCATGCAATTTTCAATCATGTCACTAAAAATGCTCATCATGCAACGTTGAAAAGTAGCAGGTGCATTACACAATCCAAATGGCATTCTACGAAAAGCATAAGTACCGAAAGGACAAGTGAAAGTGGTTTTATCCTGGTCTTCTAATGCAATTTCAATTTGATAATAACCAGAATAACCATCCAAGAAACAATAGAAGGGATGACCAGTCACACGCTCAAGAATTTGATCAATAAAAGGGAGAGGAAAATGGTCTTTCCGGGTGGCAGCATTCAATTTTCTATAATCAATGCACATCCGCCACCCAGTCACAAGTTTTGTAGGGACTAGCTCTCCTCGGTCATTTTTCACCACAGTAACACTTGACTTCTTAGGAACAACCTGTGTAGGACTTACCCATTTACTATCAGCAACAGGATATATGATTCCTGCATCTAATAGTTTCAATACTTCACTCTTCACCACTTCTTTCATAGTAGGATTAAGCCTACGCTGGGGGTCTCTACGAGGGCTAGTTCCTTCCTCCAAATTAATTTTATGAGAACAGACCAGGGGACTAACACCTTTTATATCAGCAATGCTCCAACCTAAGGCTGACTTATGCTTACTTAAGATCTGAATTAATTTCTCACCTTGAGACTCAGACAATTCCGATGAGATAATAATAGGAAAAGTATCACCTGGACCAAGGAAAACATGCTTTAAACCCTTAGGCAGAGGTTTCAGTTCAACTTTGGGTGCTTCCACACTTAAAGGAATTTGTTTTTCCTCTTTCTTAGGCAACTCCTCAAACTTCGGTTGCCCAAAGCAAACACTACAGCTAGCAACTCTTTTTCAGTGGTGGAGTAATTCATCTGAGCACTATTTAGAGTTCTACTAGCATAGTAAATAACAAAAGGCTTTCCCTCCCTTCGCTGTCCAAGTGCAACACCTACAGCAAAATCACTTGCATCACACATAATCTCAGAAGGTAAAGTCCAATCAGGTGGCTGCATTATGGGTGCTGAGGTCAGTTTGCCAATTTGCTTTTTAAAGGCCTCTTGACAATCTTGTGTCCACTCAAATGGGGCATCTTTAGATAGGAGGTCACATAGTGGTCTAGATATGGTGGAAAAATTCTGTATGAACCTCCTATAAAAGCCTGCATGACCAATAAAGGATCTCACGTCCTTTACTATCCTAGGTGTAGGCAACTTAGAGATTAATTCAATCTTAGATTGATCTACCTCTATCCCCCTAGAGGAAATAATATGCCCTAACACAATGCCTGAAGGTACCATAAAGTGGCATTTTTCCCAATTCAAAACCAATTCCTTCTCCTCACAACGAGTCAACACCCTCTCTAAATTCAATAAGCATGCATCAAAAGTAGATCCAAAAACAGTCAAGTCATCCATAAAAACTTTCATGCAAATTTTCAATCATGTCACTAAAAATGCTCATCATGCAACGTTGAAAAGTAGTAGGTGCATTACACAATCCAAATGGCATTCTACAAAAAGCATAAGTACTGAAAAGACAAGTGAAAGTGGTTTTATGCTGGTCTTCTAATGCAATTTCAATTTGATAATAACCAGAATAACCATCCAAGAAACAATAGAAGGGATGACCAGTCACACGCTCAAGAATTTGATCAATTAAAGGGAGAGGAAAATGGTCTTTCCGGGTGGCAGCATTCAATTTTCTATAATCAATGCACATCCACCACCCAGTCACAAGTTTTGTAGGGACTAGCTCTCCTCGATCATTTTTCACCACAATAACACTTGACTTCTTAGGAACAACCTGTGTAGGACTTACCCATTTACTATCAGCAACAGGATATATGATTCCTGCATCTAATAGTTTCAATACTTCACTCTTCAACACTTCTTTCATAGTAGGATTAAGCCTACGCTGGGGGTCTCTACGAGGGCTAGTTCCTTCCTCCAAATTAATTTTATGAGAACAGACCAGGGGACTAATACCTTTTATATCAGCAATGCTCCAACCTAAGGCTGACTTATGCTTACTTAAGATCTGAATTAATTTCTCACCTTGAGACTCAGACAATTCCGATGAGATAATAATAGGAAAAGTATCACCTGGACCAAGGAAAACATGCTTTAAACCCTTAGGCAGAGGTTTCAGTTCAACTTTGGGTGCTTCCACACTTAAAGGAATTTGTTTTTCCTCTTTCTTAGGCAACTCCTCAAACTTCGGTTGCCAGGTCCGAGTGCCATAATCCTGAGTTCTATCAAAGATAGCACAAATATCAACTACATTAGATGGATTACTGTTTGAGCTGTAAAATTGCATATTTTAGTTATTTAAAACCAATTTATTTCAACTGCTTCGTGACATTATTATTAGTTTTAGATGGAAAAATAGTTAATAAGCATAAATTCGAGTTGTGATTTTTAATTGATTAATATCATGTTTATACTTAATTTTATAACTATGATTTAATTAGATAATATTTCCTCACATATATAATATATTTTTAATAATCTATTTTCTTTTTAATTTATTTCAAGTGTTATTTTTATTTCTTTATTTTCAGCTTAAATAAAATTCACATTGGATCCAACCAAAAGCGCATACTAATTGAGAGGAATGAAGAGAAGGAATGATAGCTTTCGGTGGACAAACACATGCGACACAAAGTAAACGAAAGGAGGCTTCTTTCGCGGCAAACCAAAATGGAAATTGCATGCAAACGGAACCACGTTTCAACAAAAAGATAAAAAGAGCCGAAAAATAAGAAAAGAGAGAAAAGAGACGTGGGAGAGTTGGATTTTTCGGTGCTTGATTGATTTGGAAGAAGAAAACACGACAAGTTTACATGCGAGAAGGGAGCTGGACGTGGAAAGAAATGGAAGACATGCCGAAATAAATTGAGAAGTTCGGTATTTGACTTGATTGAAGAAAATCACTCGGACAGCAGTGCAGCACATAGCAAGCTGAAATACATGCAGAATGGCATCAACAACTCACGGATGAAAGCAAAGAAAATCACGGCTGGAACTCAAATCTTTCACGGCAGCTCACACATGCATCAATTCAGTACACATGCAGCACACGCTCACAGATGCAGAAAGTGCAGAAAGCAGAAAAGTCAAGCACAAACACAAGTTTCTCACGGCACCTCAACACACAAAGCTGCAACCCATGACAGCAAACCAACACATGCATCACTCGGACAACAGCAGAAAATGAAGAAGCAAAACGTGGAAAGCAAAGCAGCAGCTCACGGCTCACAAGCAGAAATTCAACTCACGGCTACACATGCAGAAAGTCTTTCACGGCTACACAGCTACACATGCAGAAATTAAACACTTGCAGCAAGAAATCAACATATACGGAAAGGAAAAGTAGGTGATGACTGGAGAAAAATGGTGGAGAGACGTGAGACAGTTCGCTGAGGGGGGTTTTGACGTGATGAAGAAGCGGAGGTTCAGGGAGCTTACGTTCAGAGTGATTTACGGAGAGGAGGTTCACGCCACTTTTTTGGACTGAGGGCTTTCGGTGACTAAATGTAGACACTTCGTCTGGCATTTAAAAGCAGGGAGCTTCGTTGGGAGAAAGGGACTGATACGAAAGAGTTTACGTTGGGAGAGCTCTTACGGTGAGAACCAGACTGGGTTCTCTGTTTTCAGAGAAAGAAACAGAGCAGGACGTTAGAGGAGGGGGAATAAAAACAGAAGAGTGAAGGCTGGAAGGGATTCCTCTGGCTTGGACGGACTGAAACAGATTTATTTTCGGGGGAGAGTGAAAGAAAACCAGGAGGGTGTTTTCGGACGGACTGCACGGAACGAGGGGTTCACTCTTCGTCTGGACTTTGCTGGTGTTTTACAGAAAAATAGAATGGGAGAGAGCTGGTGAGAGGGGTTCCCATTCTGTACGTGAGGGTGTTTTACGTGGGAGCTTTATGGAGAGTGAAAGAGCTACGGACGCCAGCTGGTTCGTCTGGGACGTAACTCTTCGTCTGGGTGAGAGTTTTCTCTGGCTTGAGACTTACACGTAGAAGCGGTTCTGAGGGAGAAGCAGAGGGAGTTGAGAGAAAGGAGGTGGACGGACTGAAATGGACGTGAAAGGGGGAGCTGGTTGCTGAGGCTTCAGATTTTATTTTCTTAGGAAACTGACTTGAGGGAGCTGGAGACGCTGGGCTGAGAAGGGAGCTTATGGAACGGAGAAGCTGTTTTATTTTTATTTTTTTTGTTAACTCTTATTTTCTCTTCACTTTTCTTGTGTTGTTTTATTGTGTTTTATTTTAATTTTATCATGGATAATGTTTACTTAATTTTTATAGCGCTTGTGATGAACATGGTTGGCTAAATTTTCATACTAAGGTTAGAGGTGAAGTTTAATAATTTGAAAATTGTTTTTAGATCGACGACAAATTTATTTTGCAAGTTTGATCGATTGAAGGATTTTATTATTGGATATTTTGATTATCTATATATTTTTCTTGATTTATTGTGATTTCCGAATACAGTGAATGCTTGAGAAATCCCTGTGATAGTTAAAGAGTTTTGTAAGTGTTTTAATCATCAATCGATCATACTCAATCATTAGTAATTATTTTCTTGATCTTAAATGCTAAATCTTCCAATTAAGCAGAATCATTATTCTAGTTTAATTGAAGTAATTCGATCGGAAACAATATTTTAAATTATTAAATGGATCCTCGAAACCTTAGTCTTTTTTTCCATATCAATACAGCTTATCATTTTAGTTTTGTTTTGTCACGATAAAAATCATCATTTCTATAATCTCATTTTAGTTTCAATCACACATCTCTTTTAGTATTTTATTTTCATTTGTTTGAGAGAATTTTTCACATAAGTCAATCCCTGTGGATTCGATCCTGTAAGGTACTACAACACCTGTATACTTGCAGGTAAAACTGCACTAAATTTTGGTTCATTAATTTGAGTTAAAGTTTAGACGCAACAATTACTGATAGAATCAAACTCAGAATTAACAAGAAAATACTTAAGGGGGTCAAAATCATGAGCTATAGAAACTCCACTTTCTATGAGTGAGTCAATCATGTATGTCTGGTGACTCTCATCATCCTCTTCTGGTTGTTTTGCAATATGGAAGATATTCACCTCGAGAGTCATGTTTCCAAAAGAAAGCTTCATGAGCCCATTTCTGCAATTAATAAGAGCATTAGCAGTGGCAAGGAAAGGCCTACCTAAAATCACAGGAATTTTAGAAGTAGTATCAACAACAGAGCTAGTGTCAAGGATTAGGAAATCAACTGGATAATAAAATTTATCAATTTGAATTAGAACATCCTCTACCACACCCCGGGGTACTTTGACTGAACAGTCAGCCAATTGTAATACCACAGTGGTTGGTTTGATTTCTCCCAACCCCAACTGCAAATAAATAGAATATGGCATTAGATTCACGCTAGCTCCTAAATCTAACAAAGCTTGCCCAAACTCATGATTTCCAATGCTGCATGCAATGGTTGGGCAACCAGGATCCTTGTACTGGGGAGGAATCCGCTGCTCAATTAGAGCACTAACTTGCTCTGTCAGGAATGCTGTCTTCTTCACATGGTGCTTCCTCTTAACTGTACACAAATCTTTAATAACTTTTGCATAAGTAGGAATTTGTTTAATAACATGCAAAAGAGGGAGGTTAATTTTTACCTGCTTGAGATTCTCCAAGATTTCATTGTTAGGATCCAAAGTTCGCTTATTCAGTTTTAAAGCTTGAGGAAATGGTACCTTAACTGGGCTCTTTATTACCTCGGCTTCTTTGGGTAGCTCGGCACCACTATTGCTTTCATCCTCTTCCACATCCTCTGATTTGTTCGTTGTTGGAATGTGTAATGACTTACCACTTCGTGTCACAATGGCATTCACATCCTTCAAATTCTCTTGTGCCATGTGTTGACCATGGGGTACGGATTGAGCTTGAGAAGGAAACTTACCTCGTTCATTCACACTCAAGGAGCTCATCAATTTGGACACTTGGCTCTTTATCTCCTTATTTTCTTCAACAACCTGTGTAATCAAAGATTCAAGCTTTTGGTTAGTCTTACCCTGTGCCTCAATAAAAACATGCAAAGTGTCTTCTAAAGGACTCCTAGAAGATGAAGGTTCATGATATGGTCTAGGGGGTTGTGCAGGTGGCTGGTCTTCAGACTTTCATCTAAAATTGGGGTGATTATGTCATCCCGGATTATAGGTATCAGAGAAAGGTGTAAAAGGCATCTTGTACATACCTAAGGCATTACATTGTTCCTCATACATCCCTTTCATCTCAGCAAATGTGGGACACTCTTGGGCAAGGTGATCTACCCCACCACATACAAAACATGGTCCAAAAGACTCTGCATGATTAGCCATGTGTGTTGGCTTTAAGTCTTTATTCTTCAAAACTTCTAGCTCCCTAGTGAGCATCTCAACCTTAGCCTTTAGGTTATCTTCTTCCCTAAGATGGTAAATTCCACCACCATTTAGGTTTCCTGCAGGTCGTGACCTATTTGTGCTCTCAGTAACACTAGGTCCAGTCCAAGTGTGAGCTTTTTTAGCAAGCTCATTGAGGTATTCTATGACCTTATCAGGATCTTTCTGTAAGAACTCACCATTACACATCATCTCCACAAATTGGCGCTCTCTAGGTGTAAGACCCTCATAAAAATAGCTCACTAAGCGCCAATTCTCATACCCATGGTGAGGACACATACTCAATAGCTCCTAAAATCTCTCCCAAGACTGATACAAAGTCTCATTGTCCTTTTGTGCAAAGGTGGAGATTTGCCTTTTTAAAGCATTGGTCTTATGTTAGGGAAAGTATTTATTAAAGAAGATCTGAGTCATCTCATTCCATGACCCAATAGATCGTGGTCTCAGTGAGTATAGCCAACTCTTAGCTCTATCCTTCAAAGAGAAAGGAAAGAACTTAAGTCTCACAATGTTATCAGTTGCATTATGACTATGAAAAGTTGCAACTACTTGCTCAAACTCTCTAATGTGCACATATGGATTTTCATTTTCCAAGCCATGAAAAGTAGGGAGTAACTGTATCATCCCTGTCTTAAAATCTAATTGGCGAGTATTAGCTGGAAATATAATGCATGATGGTGTGGCAGTGCGTGTAGGATGGAGGTAATCTTGAAGGGTCCTAATGGGTTGATTTTCCTGTTCACTCATTTTCTCAGAATAAGAAAAATTATCAAATAAATGATTAGAAGAAAAAAAAATTATAAAAAGAAAAAGAAAATAAAATAAAGATGCAATAAGTTAAAAGACGGAACGAAGTTACCGCCTTTACAAACTGCTGAAAAGAAAAATTAGCTAACAATTCTTCTACTGTCTCCGTGGCAACGACGCCAAAATTTGATTACGCTCAAAGAATAACGCGGTAGTTGTAGCACAGCTTTGGGGTGTCGATTCCACAGGGAGACAAATTAAAAGAATAGTAAAAGGAATAAAGGAACTAAAGGAAAATATTAAATAAGTAATGGAGAGAACAAAGATTAATTTTAATTGCAAATTAAAGTGAATCAAAGTGACTAACGGAAAAAAAAGTACTCAAATTTGACGAACAGTAGAGCTTCGGGAATCCCTTGCACAAATCCGGTATTTTAATTATTCTTAATTCATTGGATAACTCAATTAGGAATTCAATTCTCCAAATTCCCAATTGGAAGGTATAGATTTATAAACCAAAATTAAACCAAATGTAACCTTTTGAAAAATCATTCATCACTTTTAAAATACATAAATTACTATCCCTATTGAGAAAATCCAACGACGACAATATACTCAGATAGCGATATTGCAGCAAAGAACTAAATCAATATAGATAAATAATTGATCCAAACATAATCAAAGAACCAATTCATTCAATAGAAAAAGCATGACTGAATCCATAAATAGAATAAATTCTATGATTATTCAGAGAATAAAACATCAACGATGAATTGAGAATGATAAAACAGAAAAGTTTTAGTAATTGAAGATCAAATACATAAATTAAAAATAAATTAAAAATACCATCTAATGTGCAAGTTCATCCCTAGCCCTACTTGAGAATTTAGTTACCCATAAATATACTGGACAACAAAAATCTCTAGAGAAAACTGAAGCGAACGGTGGCCATGGAAGTGATTTTCTCCTCTCTTCAGATCTGCCTCTTGTGCCTCCTCCTCTTTATTTCGTGCTAATGATATGCTTATATAGGGTAGGAAAGAAACCCTAATGTCATCTTAATTTCCGCATAAAAAAATCGCCTAAATTTTAGGACTTATCTTGGCAGCCACGTACATGCTCCAGGAGTTTGAATTTGGAAATCCTTATTAGAGGAAAATTTATAGCGCTTTAAGATATCTTTCTAACTCATCAAGAATCACATCAATTCGATATGTGAGTAAAAAGTTCCGTTCAAAATACTAAAGTATATCCAGACTGTCTCCTAGCGAATTTCGGATTTGGACTTCTTGTGGTTTCCTTTTGTGATTTCTTTTTCTTTTCTTCGAAATTGCTCTCAAACCCCATGAAAGTCCTCCTTTGAATATGACTGGGCTTGACTTGCTCTTTTATAAACTCTTAAATTAAACATAAAAAAATGCTTAGGAGTATCCAAATGTAAATAGAAACTCAATTCAAGAGTACACATTAATTCCTATGATTTCTATTCACATTTTAGTATTTTAATCTAATAATAGGGTATTTAGAGTGCACTTTCGTACACTCATCAGTCCCTCTCTCTATTCTCTCTCTCTCTCTCTGTGTGATCAACCCCCGAGTGCCACCCTCATCTCCATCGCTTCACAGATGTCCTCAAGGTAAGCCTCCCTCGCACTACCTTAGTCATGTGACTGTATAACATCCTTGCAAACAAAACAAAACATGGGTTATAATGTTTTCGTAGCCTTACGTAAAGATGGTAGGAAGAATTTTTTTTGGTGATAATGACAATTTTGCCCTTAAATTTTAAAACATGATGTTTAAGTAGGCCTGTGCATAAAAGCGCCTCACCCGATTCATCCGAAAGATCCGATATGGATCAAACCGACAAAAGTCGGGTCCATCGGTTCAAAGCTAATAACGAGTTTAATTACCCCCAATATCGATTGAAATCGATGACCCGAGGAAATCATTTTGAAGTCAAGGAGCTTGATCACTTTACTCTGTCTATCTCTCATCCTTTACATGGAGCTCGATCAGTTGGGCTAGGATGTGCTCGTTGCCATCAACAAGATGCACAAGATCTGGAAAAGGGTAGGTGTGATGACCCGCTTTTATGTGTATTTTCACTGAAGGGATATTTTAATTTAATTAAATATTTTATAGTGCTTTTATTTTAAATTATCGAGTTTTAAATGGATTTTATTGGCTGTTGGATTTAAATTGTGATTTAATTTATTTTGGCTTGTTTTTGGTTTTAAAAATTTAAATAGTTGGTTTTTACTAGTTATTTATTTTATTTTAGCTTATTGATGTGTTTAAAATATTTTATTGGTGTTTATTTATTTATTTGATGTAGTGTTAATTTATTTTAATCGTTTTATGTTTTTCATTCATTCATGCATATTGTTTGAGTTTAATATGCTTTTATCTAGTGGTGTTTGGATTTTACTTACCTGCGGCACCATTTTTGGTACCGTAGATTTTGATGCAGTGTTCGAGGAGGAGGAGGAGGCTGAGCCCGAGGATGCGGCTCCGCCGGAGACCTGAGTTGGAGTTCATGCTTTATGTTTGGTTTGAAACAATATTAATATCATGTAATATTTTTATTATGTACCTTTGAACCGTTTGTATTTTATTTAAAAAAAAATTCTAGTACTTAGTATTTGACTTTGCTATCCGCTGCGTATCTTCTTGTGCACATTTGTCGCTTGCACACACTTGGCACTC
>QGSO01000293.1:242537-277513 GCA_011037825.1 Carya cathayensis
GTATGATTTAATCTCTCATGAATAATTATCTGTTACATAATCTTTTCTGTCATACAATGATGTATGTTATAAGTATGCCATGTTAAGTATGCCATGAAATGTTTATGATTAAATCATATTGTGCCATTTACAAGTATACGCCATGTTAGAAAAGTATATGATATTAAATAATATCTCATGCATTAAGAAAGATAAGACATGTTATGTTACGTATAATACGTGGGGCCACAACAACTGTGGAGTACGTATTATATTTATGTTACTTATAATGCGTGGGGCCACAACAACTGTGGAGTACGTATTATATTTATGTTACTTATAATGCGTGGGGCCACAACAACTGTGGAGTACGTATTATATTTATGTTACTTATAATGCGTGGGGCCACAACAACTGTGGAGTACGTATTATATTTATGTTACTTATAATGCGTGGGGCCACAACAACTGTGGAGTACGTATTATATTTTATGTTACATGAAGTATGGGGCCACAACAACTGTGGAGCATACACTACATGAGACACAGCAATTGTGACATGTAGAATACGTGGGGCCACAACAACTGTGGAGTACGTATTATATTTTATGTTATGTGTATTCATGGGGCCACAACAACTGTGGAGCATGAAGTATGGGGCCACAACAACTGTGGAGCATACACTACATGAGACACAGCAATTGTGACATGTAGAATACGTGGGGCCACAACAACTGTGGAGTACGTATTATGTTTTATGTTACTTGAATACGTGGGGCCACAACAACTGTGGAGTACGTATTAACGCACGTTATTAATCAAGACAATTGAATAATATTCCAAGTTTCATGTTCACATCATGTTATGTTCACGTTTATGATACGTTCAAGCTCACGTTCATGTTATGTTATGTTCATGTCCATGTTATGTTTCACGTTCATGTTATGTTGATTGTTCATGTTATGTTTTAAGCTTAAGTTCATGCCATGTTAAGTCAAGTTCAGTTCACGCTTAAGTTCTGGTTAAGTCATGCTATATGTCAAGTTATACTATGTTTATGTATGACTATAATTATGCATTTATGCTTTTACTGCCATGCATGCATTTTTAACCTGTGTGTGAGTTTTATGTTAACTTACTGAGATTTGTAATCAAATCTCACTGTGGTAGTCCCAACTACCATTCCCCCCGAATGGTAGATCTTGTTACAGGACCCAAAGGAGAATTGGAATCTGACCAACTGAATACGGTCGACTAGGCCACGGTGCGATGTTGATGATGGTATAGTATTTAACTTAGGTTAATACTTGTACTTTTGGAGTTGTATCTCAAGTATTCTTTTGATCACAACCATTTTAGACTAGTGTGGTGATCACGGCTTTTTAGTATGCCTTTATGTATGAAATATGTTTCAAGTATTTGGGATATTTTTAGTTTGGTGCATAGTATTGCTAAAGAAAAAAAAATTATCCGCTGCGAATATTGCATAATGCTAGATGCATGTTAGGAACATTGCATCTTATATGTCATGAACGGGGGCAGGTAACCTTGTGTTGCATGTCTCGACGCTTCAAATGTCCGTTCAATCCCAAGCGGAATTTGGGGGCGTCACATGGTGCATGCATAATCGGTTGGTTTTTATGGTTTTCGGATACGGGCCATTTTCTGGGAAAATGGCGATGGTAGGACTTGTGATCCATTTTCTGGGAAAATGGTGGTTTGGCCATTATCTGGGATAATGGCGAGGCTTGGATTTAAAAGGTTATGTTTTTTTAGCCAAATGGGTTTTTGGCGTGCGTGGAAAAATATGGTTTGTGAGTTTGTGCATTGGACATTTATTCATGCATATTGTTTGAGTTTAATATGCTTTTATCTAGTGGTGTTTGGATTTTACTTACCTGCGGCACCATTTTTGGTACCGTAGATTTTGGTGCAGGTTCGAGGAGAGGAGGAGGCTGAGCCCGAGGATGCGGCTCCGCCGGAGTTCTGAGTTTGAAGTTATGCTTTGTATTGAGTTTTAAAACAATATTTATGACTCTGTAATATTTTATTCTGTACTTTGAACCGTTTGTATTTTATTTAAGAAAAAATTCTGGTACTTAGTATTTGACTTTTGTAACAGCCCGCTAAAATTATCAGTTTTGGATTATTTCCCGACAGCAATCACATCTCTCTCATCTTTACCCTCATCTGGAATCACGCGTATAGATTATCTTTTCCGTAAATCACGTAATTTGTTCTTCACGACAGCTGTAAAATCATGAGTCTTCCAAGACCACGCCTAGCCTTTCTCAAGCCCAAACTACCACTTTATGTGGTGGACAGCCACCGTACGCCGCCACGTACGTTCCTCCGACGCATGTTCGTGACGAACAACGAGCGACGCGCGGGTTATCCCGTCGATGGTATAACCTTCTATCTCTAGTTATTTTACGTTTAAAATAGTTAGTTGGTTGGTTTGTGAATTGTGTAGTTGTATTTGTGGAGTTCGTTGCGTAGTTGTGAAGGGAAGTGTGGTTGTGAAGTGTTGAGTTTGATTGTGTATTTTGTGGACTGTGCTGTGAAGTATAGGCGTGAGATGGATGCCGTAGATGTGATACGGCGGGTTGTGTGAAGAGAATACGCGTGTAGCGTACTCTGTGTAATGCATGGCATACTTATAACATACATCATTGTATGACAGAAAAGATTATGTAACAGATAATTATTCATGAGATATTAAATCATACGTAACAGATGAACATGTAATGACATATCATGACATGGCATATACGATAACATACATACATAAATTGTAGTTCCCTTACCCATCACACATACACAATAAACTGATAGTAAGTTAGAGGCTAACTTACCTTGATCGTCGCGTTCTATGATAATAGAGTACGAAACACTAGGAACTGCACAACAGCTGGAAGAGGAACACTCAAGTCCTTAAGATTTTCACTTCTGAACTCAATTGTCATATTATGAGCACTTGCAACACCACGGGCAACTTGAGGTTTCATTGAAGTAGAAGAGCACTAACTTCAGAATCAAAGAAACTCGTGTTGAATGAGAATACCACCAGCTTCAAAATCAACAGAATCTCGTGCTTTGTTTGCATTGTCCTTCACCGTTCCTTTCTTTTTACTCATGCAATAGTCCCCACATCATTTGATAACACAGTACCACATGCCTAGTTGTAGGCGTAGCTATACGATCTCGGACAAACAGCCTTGAACATCTCAGAGTCACCGACAGCCTGCACGTGGGGGGGGGGGGGAGAAACCCTCATCTTTTTCTTTCTGCGAATTGCGCTCAGCCGCTAAAGACATCCAATAACTGTCGGCAGCAGAAAATCCACAACGAACCCAACTTTGGTGGTAGCTAGGGCATAATTTATGACATAGCAGGGTATGGCCAATCAAGACAAACTGCCAACCATCAGCTCAAACACTCTGTAAATAATATGGAAGTATTCGTTTCTCTGGGCCCACTCCACGTCCCACCATGACTAATTGGGCCAGATCATGTCCCCCATTTGCCCCTCATTTGCAGCTCTATCTCACAATGGGTCTGACCATATCCCTCGGCACTTCCACCTTGTTAATTTCAGTTTGCGAGGAATCTTATGTGGTTGTGAAAAAAAAAACATCGAGGTAAGCAGAGTACTCGGTAGAAGGGTCCCCAAAATTGGAATTAATGTACTGGTTGAATAATTCATGCATGTCTAGGTATCGCCCCAAAGCTTCCTCTCCACTAAACTCAATTATAGTTTCTTCTTTAAGTAGGGCCTCGTACTCCTCAAAAGCATCAACAACACGTGCAGCCGGATGCCTTCTATGGTATTCTCGAATCTCTTTCAATCTATCATAAAATGCACTAAACACATTTGTTCCTATCGCAGTTTGGCCTCCAAGAGCTGCAATCTCTTCCTTCCTGGCATTAACCATATCATCAAAAATCTCTACGAGTTTATCGGTGGTGGAAATGATAGTGTCGATCATGTTCCGAACGCGGTGGCTCTGAAAGAGACGGTCCTTGTTGGTAGCAGGCTCGTTCTGCAGGTCCTTCACTATCAGCCTCTCCAGCCGTTCCACGTCCTCGTGAGCCGCCCTCGTCACCTCCAGCAACGTCGACGACATCTTCTCCTCCTTCTCCTTCATTTTCTTATTCTTATTCTTCTTCTCGATGCCACTCTCCTTCACACTCTTAAGTTCCTTCACATACTCCCTCAACATCCTCCTAAAGGAGTGAGGTAGAACAGAAACCATCAAGAGATTACGGTGCTGGGATGACTTCTTTTTAATCTCTGACATGGTGCATGGAGCAAACTTGCTATCATAGAACTTCGATGGGATGCAGATATTGGATATCATGCTTGAGGAAGCCGTTAAAAGGAGAGAAATAAACCCAAGCAGCATCAACTCTTCTTTCATTTTCTCTACTGCTGCAAGCAAGGGTTTTCGGTTAGTTTTCTGCAACCAAGAGCTTAGTCGGTGGATTGATCGTTCCACGAGAAAAGAAACGGCAACAAAGATCGTCAACACAATAGCAACAGACCAGGTCGGAGTCAATTCCAAAGACCTCATTTCTTGTGGTTTTTCCATCAGTCTGAACTATTTTACCAGCAGACCTTAAACCTTTATCCCAAATACTCCCCAATAACTCCCATCAAGCACCGGTCTCAGCGAGTTTTCTCAAAAAAATATTTTTGGAATCAAAACTATTCCCAAGCCAAAAATAACATGTATCGTCGTCTCGGAATCAGATAAAGCTTCAAGAACCTCTCTAACCGGAAAGTGTCACTGCTAGCACCTTCAACTGGGGAAAATGTCTACTTTAAGTAACCCCAATTTGAACTGCAGGTTTCTTGGTGAACTAGTAGTAGTTATAAACACTCTCTCACTCTCCACTCTCGCTTCTAGTTCCTCGCTGCTCACGACCACCTCACCCATATCGCACTCGATTGTAACGAGAAGAAAAATATCAACCTCCCCTGAATTCCAGAAGGTGAAAAATATCTAAAACTTGGGGGAGCTCTAATATCCCGAACGGAATCGGACGGTTGAAAGATCGACCCCAATGTTGACGGGCTCAGATCAAACGGTGCGTAAAGAGAATCCGAACGACATCAAAATATCTTGTATATGTGGCCTGGTTTGACCACGTCAGCAGATTATAAGTATGCCGATATTCTTCTCCAGCCGATATTCTGCGATTGTTGCTTCTTCCTTGATTTGATTTTTCAATTATTGAGGTGTGATAAAGATCTGAGAATTAGAGGCCTTGGCTCACATAGATAGTAGCATACTTGGGATAGATCTGACGCATTTTCTATCAGAAAGAAATAGAATAAAGCACTCATTTTCTGTTGGATTTTCAAATAAATCAACGGTGAATTAAAACACTGATTAAAACGCGTAAATGTTTTATTTTAAATAAAACACTTTAAATAAAACATCACGATGAATTAAGGTAGAATATTATTTTATAAACTAAAATTTATAAAATAATATTTCTTCATCATTATATTAAATGATAAAGTACCGTTAATTAATCGAAGAGGATAAAAACATTTAAATTAAAATAAGAGTTTTCAACGTAAAATTAAACCTCTTAATATCTTAAAACAACTAAAATATTTAATCTAAATAAATATCCACAATTATAATATTTTCAGAGCTCATTAAATTATTATAATTGTGCTACTTTAAAAACAAGCTTATCTAATACTTTGAAATTCGATGGATAAGATCCGGAAAAACGCCATCGAGGTACAACGCTTAGGATAAAACTGTTCATGATTTTACAGCTGTCGGTGAAGAACAAATTACGTGATTTACGGAAAAGATAATCTATACGCGTGATTCCAGATGAGGGTAAAGACGAGAGAGATGTGATTGCTGTCGGGAAATAATCCAAAACTGATAATTTTAGCGGGCTGTTACACACCATGATCTCCCCTAGGGATCATCCGCACACTCTGGCTCTGTGCCACACCGCAGGTAACGTCTACGCGTGTGACACCTACACGAGTGATGCCCAGACTCGCGCCTCGCCTCGCGCGTACCTGGCCAGGCCATCCTCTAGTCCCCGCCACTCTAGGGACCACGGAGTCGACACGACAGCGTTACCGTATCGTGCGATCCGGTTGTCGCCCAGCGACAACCCAGGGGATGTCACTCAGTATTATCCACTCCCGAGTGACCAGAGGAGCTCCACCGAGATAATAACCCATCCCGGCTTGGGCTCGTGATACGCACGCACCCGAAAATCCATTTACGCCAATAAAACAGGATTTTCTCAATTAAAATAAAATACACGTGCATGCACCATGTAAATGAAATTTCAATGCTCACAAATACAACCAACCATAGAACAACAAATCAAACAACTCCGTCCTCCATCCATCCGATCCCCGAACTCCTCGGACTCAGTCCGGAATCAGCAAACCAACCAAATAAATTATTGTAAGAGCAAAATATATTTAAATCTAAAAGTAGAGTTTGGAAAATACTTACAGAGCTATATAGGATTTTTAGAAGGTTCGGCGCGAAGCAAACGGCGATGCGAAAGCAACGTAACAGTGCAAATGCACTGTTCCCGTGGGTCGCAAAATACCCACTTTTGAACGAGGATGAACCAAGACCCCAAATTGATAGGGAATGGTCTAGGGAGTTTTATGAAGCTAGTGGAAGTGGGCTTTGGCCGTGGGTGGCGGCGAAAACGCCGATTGAAGTCAAAAACGTGCAAATCGGAGTTGAGCTCGTGGGAGCTGCTCCGGTGACCGTTTGAGGCCGGGGATGGGTGGGTTAGGACGACAAGGAGTCGGTGATGAAGTGGTGAAGAGGTGGTGGCCAGAGGTGGAGCGACGGCGGCGGATCGAGGCAAAAGCCGTGCGGCTTGATGGGGGTTTTCCGGCTAAACGGCCGGCCGGTTGGGGCTAGAAAACGGTGGGGGTGATCACCGGCCGAAGGGGAGTCGACCGGTAGGGGCGGTGCCGACCACGGCGGCCGGACGGCAGTGGGCTGGGGTGATGGCCGGTGTTGCCGTGGGTGAGGAGAGAGAGAGAAAGAGAGAGACGCGGGAGTGAGAGCCGAACGGGAAGAAGAGAAAAAGAAAAGAAAGAAAAAAAAAAGAAAGAAAGAAAAAAGGAAAGAAAAGGGAAAAAGAAGATAAAAGAAAAGGAAAAGAAAAAGATGAAGGAAAACAAATGAGGTCCAGCCTCACTTTGGGAGTCCAACGATTGATTCAAAAAAAAGAACTTTAAGAGCAATAAAAACCAAGAAAACATTTTAAACACGTCGCAAAGCTAAAATAAATAAAATAATTAGTGAAAACCAACAATTAAATTTTTAAAACCAAAAACAAGCTAAAATAAATTAAACAGCAAATTTAAATTCAACAGCGAATAAAAACTAATTAAAATCCGATTATTTAAAATAAAAGCACTATAATAATAATTAAATTAAAACCACTCCTTCAGTGAAAATACACGTAAAAGCGGGTCATCACAAAATCTAAGAGAAAACACCATCCAACACATGTTCAGTCATCAAACCTTAAAAATCGAGACTTTATTTATGGTATCTTGCTTCCTTCGCACTTGTGATTCTTAAAACATCAAAGCATCTAAAGTTTTTGTAAAAGTCGTCATGATCAGATCACTTCTTAGTCCTTATGTATCCATAAAATCCAGTCATTAGGAGATCAACCTCAAATCAATATTCAATCATCAAGATACTAACCATGACATGTACTATTGACTATAGATGGCATTATAAACCGTAATACCTTGAATTCCAAGGTTAATCAAGATCTGTATACACCAGGGAAGTCATTAAAAAGCCCAACTTTTGTCAAGCTTGAACTCGGCTAACAACACCAAAATGCATTGTTGTCCCCTGAAACTCATAGCCATCAAAGACATCATATATCGACTTCTTACTTTTAGAAAAGCTTCCACTAGAACACTAACACAACCCTCTAACATCTATTCAGAAAAATATATAGAGGAAGACTTGTGACGCCCCCAGATTCTACTTGGGATCGAACGGACATCTAAAGCTTCGAGACATGCAACACAATGTTACCTGCCCCCGTTCATGACATATAAGATGCAATATTCCTAACATGCATATAACATTATGCAATATTCGCAGTGGATACTTTTTTTTTTTTGAGCAATACTATGCACCAAACTTATAATATCCCAAATAGTTAAATCATAATCCAAGCATACTTAACAAAATAAACATCCACGATTTCAGTATGAGTCTCAGAAGACTGTAATCTCAAAAACATGGGAGGTCAGACTCCATATTTACATTACCAAAATACACTATTAAGGAAGCTCATCAAGTAACTTGTGTAACTTGACTAACGAGGCCAGAATACTATCCAAGAACTAACTATGGAAGCTGTAAGCTCCGTGTCGTGTCTGCGGCATCTAGTCTACAAATTTCTGCTCCCTGCTCTGATCCTGACACATGAACGTGAACTTGAAACATAACATGGACTTGAATCATAGCATGAACGTGAACATACATAACATAAACATGAACTTGAATTTAACATAAATCTGAGCATAACATGACATAAACGTGAACTTGAGGCATAATGTAAACATGAACTTGAAACATAGCGTGAACATGAGCATAACATAACATGAACGTGTGCTTGAACATAACATAAATGTGAACATAATATGATATGAACATGAACTTGAAACTTAACGTGAACATGAACATAACATGTACGTGAACATAATGTAACATAACATGAACTTGATCTGAAACTTATTCTTATCTCATGGGGTCTCCATGATTGCTTATTCTTATCTCATAGGGTTACCATAACTGCTTATTCTTAACTTCTTGACATAAACTTGGACTCTTGTTCAATTGACTTAATTAATAACGTGATCATATGGGTGTTACACGGGTCCCCTTGAGCCGTGTGTCCCTGCCGATTACTGCATCACAACATAGATATCTATACTAGCTATGAGTGCATTAATACGTACTCTACAGTTGTTGTGGCCCCACATATTCTACGTGCCCCAATTGTTGTCTCACATAGTGTATGCTCCACAGTTTTTGTGGCCCCATACTTCATGCTCCACAGTTGTTGTAGCCCCATGAATTGTTTGTGCCACACTTGCTGTGAACACGCATAAAATAAAATATGGCACCATCAGCGTTAGTGGCTGGTGTGCTTCTACGACCAGCTAATTAGGCCTCATTCGCAACCTGTTGACTGTATTTTGTCAACCTAGAGAATTTCACACCTATTTAGACACTCCAACGTGAACAAAGGAGTTCTACTAGGATATTACCCCATCCTAATACTTAGGGTCGTGATTGACATGAATAACTTAACATAAACGGGATCTGCAACTTGACTTAACATAAACTTGATCTGATTTCTTTACTTAACATGACATACTTGCAATAGTGAATGTTACATGATATGACATATATGTAACATATGGCATACTTATAACATATAGCAATGTGACATAATAGATTGTGTAACAAATAAATATTCGTGACATAATAAATCATGCATAACAGATAAACATGTAATGACGTGGCATGGCATGGCATATGTCATAACATACATACATAAATTGCAGTTCCCTTACCTATCATACATACACAGTAAACTCATATTAAGTTAGAAGCTAACTTACCTCGATCGTCGTGTTCTACGACAATAAAGCGCGAAACACGAGAAACTATAAGAGGGTATTCTAAAAGTTAAAAATTTAATTACTAACAATTAGAAATGTGTAAAAGAGACAACTTAGGGTAAAAGTACCATTTTAACCTCTACATGTGAGAAAATGACCATTTTACCCATAACTTAAGAATTTCACATCCTAACTCCAAAAATTTCCAAAATGTACATTCCTCATGCAAATTTTGTCCTAAACTCAAATATCAACTCAAAAAAATATTTCAACAAATCACAACTATGGAAAACACACTATGGCCGAAACATCCATAAGTCATTTCTCTTGATTTTTGTTGCAATTGCTTCCAACTTCAAAACTCATGCTTAACCCAAGATATGTCCATTATCTTGGTCAAAAACTCCAAAATATAACATACTCTCCAGTTTCACGCTCATAATGATCTTTCCATGGTTAAAAATACTTTTAACAAACCAAATGACCATGAAATGATACGAATAATATATCTACGGAAACTATACTCAAAGAGGAACAAATTTTATGAATGAGTTATCATGTGAAAATACTTATAAATGGTCAAAACGGTCTACGCAAAAAGACCCAGAAATCTGCTCGACAGAGCTCTTTTGGGTTTCTCTCTAAGAACGGGGTGAAGAAGTGATGAAAGGGAAGGAAGTGTGTCTTGCACGACTCAAGACTTCTGGAGGCTGAAGATATGGACTTGCATGACCATTTATTGGAGGTAGCTATGTGACATAAAGTGGAGAATAGAGAGGAGAAAGGACTGCCTGCAGAAGCTGTGGGGTATGGAGGTTGATGGGGTGGGTTTCTCCATCTCATCAAGGCACTATTGGGTGCAGCCAAGGGCAATGAATGGTCTGCCATCTGTGGGAGGAAAATTCTTCAAGAAGTTTTGCCAAGGTGGCCAAATTCGTGGGCCTTGGTGGGCTTCAACCAAGTGGGCTTCAATTTGGGGTTTAAAGGGGGTTTGGTTAGGGTTTGAGATGCTACCAAGCCCAAATCTAATTTTTCTTGGCCCAATCAAATTTCCAAGGTTTAAAAGGTTGGATAATGATGTCATAACAAGGATTTGAGAAATTAATAGCATGTGGAAGTGATTTAATCAAGTGATTAAACACAATGCTAGAAATTGGATCAAAAAGGGTTTGAAGGCCAATTTAGGGTTTGGGGAAACCGTTTAGGGTTTCGGTTTCAACCAAACTTTTGGGGTTTCAATTGGATTCCAACCATTTAGGGCTTTTTGATCTGGCTCAATTTGGTTGATCAGATGAAAAAGGTTTTGCTTAGGTGGCATGATCTTACACCTTCATTTCCTTCATAAATCCATCTAATGGTTCCTCTTTATGCCAAGTGTCTAATACTATTTACTATGTGTGGCTAAAATCTTACCAAGTGTCCAAATAAAACTTCTCTAACCTAATTTGGACATGCCACTCTGTGATTTTGAAAACACTGCACTTAGTATGCTTATCGAGGTTACTATTTACTCAAAAAAAAAAAGCGTAATAAACTTACACTACAAGAAATTTTATTTTTAGGGACGAAATTTCTTAGGGACGAAATTAATTTCATCCCTAAAACATGGAAAACCTTATAAATCCGTTCGAACTAAAACATAGTAGTTCGAACTGGAGATTCTGAGACGAATTAGGTCGTCTCCAAAAATTTATACCGTTCGAACTAATAAAATTTAATTCGAACAAAAAATTAATTAATTCGAATGAAATATTATTTGTTCGAATTAGTATTAACGTGTTCGAACGGTATTGTTTAATTGAAAAGATATATTGTTAAACTTGTAAGAATACATATTTTTTCTATTAATTATTTATCATTTCCAAAGTGAATAAAAAGTTCTATATATTATATATTATGATTTACAATGAATTAAAATATTTACAAATTCATAAATTATTTTTATGTAATTAACTTAAAAGTATTTTAGTTAACTAAATATTAAAAATAAAGATAGTGTCATTTTTTCAATTATCGTGAACATTAAGTATAATGAGACGAAAATATAATTAACAATAAAGAGGCAAGCAAACACTAAAAATAAAAATCATACTGCATTAATTACATCCCAAAATGAGTTAGACGTTATATACAACATAAAAAAAGTAAAATAATAACTAACAATATTTATTTATTAAATAAATCAAAATCCTCCTGTAAAGTTTGCATGCGTCCTTCTAGGTCCTTACGCTTCTCCATCATGGGGTGAATGAAGTCCCTCAATAAAATGTAGCGGTGCTCCGCCAATATAGCCCGTACCTCATCTGGAGTAGCCCCAACAGGATGTCTCTCAATAGGGGCAGCAGCAGTAAAAGCTGGATCAATAGGAGGAGGCTGATCCTGTTGCACTGCACAAGTCTTCGGCAAGTGACCCTTGCTCTTACTGAATGTGATCTTGTTAACAGGCCCCATCTGTGGCGACCTCCGCTCAGTCAGAGTCACTGTAACCCCTGAACGGAGTAGGAGGTTAGATATCAACAATGCTAATGGTAGACTACCTCCACCCGAATAGCGTGACTCTGTGCGAATGCGGAGGAAGAAATATAATGCCAGATCAATCGGCTCCCCTTGTGCTAACCGTAACAAAAATCTGGCCCGCTCGATCCCGAAATCAGTCTTGTGTTTCTTCGGATCAATGTTATACCCGACAATCAAATTAAGCATTCTGAAAAATGTTGTACAGTCGGCCTGTCGGATCACTTTACTGCCATCATAAGGAGGAGCCTCAGGGTCTCGCACTAGGTCACGAACCTGATCGTCTGTGAGACCATCATTAGATACCTCATCGCCGCTCTCACTATCATCTAAGCCAGCATCCAGCTCTGCGGTCTGTACATCCGACGCTAGCGATGAGGATGCGACTATTGTGTCCTCTCCAGATGGTGCAGTCGCTGCTCTCGTTGCTGCTGCTGCAGGATATGCACCCGGCTCTCGCCGCAAATCTAGAAACTTAGCAATAACGCAGGGAGAGAATATAATACTCACTCCCCGGACTACTAAGTTATAGCACAGAGCATCACCAGACTGCTTACCCATGGCATGATAAAACTCACCGATCATCTCAGGATATGCTGTGCCTCTCTGTTGACAGATCGGGGTCCATCCACGATCCGCCCCTCCCAAGTGAGGTCACTGAAGTCGCCCAGAATGATCTCCCACTCAACTAGTATAGGCCTCACGGCCGGCTGAGAAGGAGCGGTAGCTGCGGAGCTACTTTCGACTGTCTGGGGTCGGGAATGTTTTCTTCCACTGCTGCTTGCCATTAGTATGCTGTTGATGTATAAAATATATATGTGATGTAATTAAAGTGAATTAGAGGATGCATGATGTTGTGCTGTCATGTTTGACAACTGCTTATTCGAATGGCCTTTAATTCCATTCGAATTAAATTATATTCATTCGAATAAAATTTAAATTAATTCGAATGAGCCTAACTTCCATTCGAATAAAATTATTTTCCATTCGAATAAACCTAAATTTAATTCGAATGCGATGACTTCCATTCGAATGGAAGTTTGGCTCATTCGAACGGAACTGAGCCAAACAGACATGGCTGAGTCGACCCAGTCCTGAATCAACACTATCATTTTTCACAAAGAATCCTACATTTTAATCGGTAGAAATGATTTAGGAGTAAATCCTTATCATTTCTACCGATTAATACTGAGTCATTTGGCCCCAAAACAACAAAATGGGGCCGGATTCATTCAAAATCTGACCCCCCCAAAACTAACCAAAAAAGTAATAAAAATAACACTCATTTAACCCATACCTCTTGTTCTAGGAGATCTGAGGACAACGGCGGAGTTGGTGGCGGCGTTGAGGCTGCTAACGGCGGAGGTGTGAGCGTAAGTTCGAATGAGAAGCACGAAATGATCGGAGAAGAAGCTGTCTCGCGAGTTAAATAACGTAAATTCGTTCGAACGATTATTTACTTCCCGGATGACTGCGAAAGATATGACTTGGCATCACACACAAAGAGTTCAAAATGAAGAATTCCTCACTCATCCTGCAGATTCCTTACAATGGACGAAATTTGATGACTAGTATCCATGGTTTGCCAAAGAACCTCGCAATGTATGTCTTGGTTTAGCAACTGATGGATTTAATCCATTTGGCAACATGAGCACTTCTCATAGCACCTGGCCTGTCATAGTAATGCCTTATAATTTGCCACCATGGAAGTGTATGAAGGATCCTTATTTTATGATGACTCTATTGATCCCAGGGCCAAGGTCACCAGGAAATGAAATAGACGTATATTTGCAACCAATGATGGCAGAGTTGAAAGAGTTGTGGGAACAGGGTGTCACTACATATGATGTGGCCGCTGAGCGTGAATTCAAGATGCATGCTGCAGTACTTTGGACAATAAATGATTTTCCAAAGGGAAAATTGGACAATAAATTGGACAATAAATGATTTTCCAAAGGGACAATAAATGATTTTCAAGATGCATGCTCCACCCAGAATTTGTCTGGGTGGAGCACAAAGGGAAAATTGGCTTGTCCTGTTTGTAACAAAGATACACAGTCTCAGTGGTTAACGAATGGCCGGAAATTATGTTTCATGGGACACCGTCGATATCTACCTCATGATCATTGATGGCGATCAAATAGAGTAATGTTTGATGGAAGGGTTGAGCATAGGTCATCACCGCCAGTTATGACCAATAACATAAAACCAAACCAAAACCAATCCACAACACAAGGAACCAAAAGAAACCAACATACAATAACATAGCTAATTAAGCAAATACAAGCAAACTAGCTCAAATAAATTTCAAACAATTAAAATACGTCAAAAACAACTATACTTAAAATAAATTTTTAAAACACAACTTTAAAAACATTCTGGTACCTCTCCTATGGGACATGTGGTTTTACCCAGAGCCAAACCGCTCTGATACCACCTATGACGCCCCCAAATCCCCACGTACCAACACGGGGAATTCGAGACGTCCGGATGGTGACAACCCGGGTCACCATCCTATCGACGAGTGCCAAGTGTGTGCAAGCGACGCATATGCACAAGGAAATACGCAGCGGATAGCAAAGTCATAAAATTAAGTACCAGAATTTTTTTCTTAAATAAAATACAAAGCGGTTCAAAGGTACATAATAAAATATCACAAGACATAAATATTGTTTCAAAGCCAACTACAAACACAAACTTCACTCAGAACTCCGGTGGAGCCGCATCCTCGGGCTCAGCCTCCTCCTCCTCCTCGAATTCTGCACCAAAATCTACGGTACCAAAAATGGTGCCGCAGGTAAGTAAAATCCAAACACCACTAGATAAAAGCATATTAAACTCAAACAATATGCATGAATAAATGCCAATGCACAAAACTCACAAACCATATTTTTTCCACGCACGCCAAAAACCCATTTGGCTCAAAAACATATCCTTTAAACAAACCTCGCCGTTATCCCCGATAACGGCCCACACATACCATTTAAAACCAAGCCTCGCCATTATCCCAGATAATGGCCCAAACCACCATTTTCCCAGAAAATGGATCACAAGTCCTCAACACAACCTCGCCATTTTCCCAGAAAATGGCCCGTATCCGAAAACCATAAAAACCAACCGATTATGCATGCACCATGATCTCCCCTAGGGATCATCCGCACACTCTGGCTCTGTGCCACACCGCAGGTAACGTCTACGCGTGTGACACCTACACGAGTGATGCCCAGACTCGCGCCTCCGCCTCGCGCGTACCTGGCCAGGCCATCCTCTAGTCCCCGCCACTCTAGGGACCACGGAGTCGACACGACAGCGTTACCGTATCGTGCGATCCGGTCGTCGCCCAGCGACAACCCAGGGGATGTCACTCAGTATTATCCACTCCCGAGTGACCAGAGGAGCTCCACCGAGATAATAACCCATCCCGGCTTGGGCTCGTGATACGCACACTCCCAAAAATCCATTTACGCCAATAAAACAGGATTTTCTCAATTAAAATAAAATACACGTGCATGCACCATGTAAATGCAAATTTCAATGCTCGACAAATACAACCAACCATAGAACAACAATTCAAGCAACTCCGTCCTCCATCCATCCGACCCCCGAACTCCTCGGACTCAGTCCGGAATCAGCAAACCAACCAAATAAATTATTGTAAGAGCAAAATATATTTAAATCTAAAAGTAGAGTTTGGAAAATACTTACAGAGCTATATAGGATTTTTAGAAGGTTCGGCGCGCGGCAAACGATGGGCGGAAAGCAACGTAACAGTGCAAATGCACTGTAGCCGTGGGTCGCAAAATACCCACTTTTGACCGGGGACAAACCAAGACACCAAATTGATAGGGAATGGTCTAGGGATGTTTATGAAGCTAGTGGAAGTGAGTTTTGGCCGTGGGTGGCGGCGAAAACGCCGGTAGAAGCGAAAAACGAGCAAATCGGAGTTGAGCTCGTGGGAGCTGCTCCGGTGGCCGATCTAGGCCGGAAATGGGTGGGTTAGGTCGGCAAGAGGTAGGGGAAGAAGTGGTGAAAAGATGGTGGCCGGAGGTGGTGCGACGGCGCCGGAAACGGTGACACACCGTGCGGCTTAGATGCGCTTTTCCGGCCAAACGGCCGGCCGGTTGGGGGAGATCTTCGGAGGGGTGGTACACCGGAGGGAGGGGAAGTTTTCTGGGTGGGTGGTGGAGGCCACGCCGCCGGAAAATGGCGGTTCTGGGCGGAGGAAATTTTCGGCTACAGTGTAAAAATCTGGGTTGGTGCCGCTACTTTGAGCGGCTCGTGGCGGCTAAAGGTGGCTCCGATGACTCTGAAAATTGGAGGGGTTGTAGTCTACCGTGAGAGGAAGAGAATGGCGGGGGTGGTGTACGACACCTCCACCGGACGGCGGAGATACGGCTGGCCAAAGGTGGCTGAACGGAATAGGAAAAGTACAGGGGAGAGAGAGAGAAAACGACGCACGGGAGGGAAAGAAACGGGAAAAAGAAAAAAAAAAGGAAAGAAAGAAGGAAAAGAAGAAAGAAAAAGAAAAAGAAGGAAAAAGAAAAAAGAGAAAAAGAAAAGAAGGGAAAAGAAATGAAGTCCAAACTTCACTTCCGGGATCCAGAAACTGATCCGCCGAAAACGATATTAAAAACATAAATCGACTAAAATAAATTAAACACTACATCAAATAAATAAATAAACACCAAGAAAATATTTTAATCACATCGAGAAGCTAAAATAAAATAAATAACTAGCAAAAACCAACTGTTAAATTTTTTTTAAAACCAACAACGAGCTAAAATCAATTAAACAGCAATTTAAATTCAACAGCCAATAAAATCCAATTAAAATCCGATAATTTAAAATAAAAGCATTATAATAATAATTAAATTAAATTACTCCTTCAGTGAAATTACACGTAAAAACGGGTCATCACAACAGTTCGGCGCTGCAGTACCATGAATAGTGCCACACTATAATAATTCCTTGAAACCCTAGTTCAATATTTCCCAACATGCCCTTTAGTCATTCTCATAATAAACCAATTATTCTAAACTAATAAAATAAGTCCTTTAAATGAATTAACTAAGTTGAAAGCCTTCAATTCATGTTGCTTTGTTGCTCTCTTCCATAACTGGTATAAAATTGATCAAAATTGGTTCTCCTTTATTCAAGCCCATTTTGAGTGTTGGGCTCTTGCTAGCTTCATCCAAAGTGGATTTGCACCCATCCTTGTAATGCCTCATTGATTGTTTTGGCTCTTGCTCTTGTGATTGCCCATCTGGAACTTGCAAAGGATCTCTAAATCTCGGTCCACCTTGGGGCCCATCAATAGTTGAGTTGCATGAATAGCTTGCTATCTAGATTAGTTTTATATTTTTTGTAATGTTGGAGTTTTGTCTCCAATACTAAGTTTCTTTGTTTACAGACAAGTTGGACAAATGTTATGACTTTTCGTTGTGTGAATATTAATGGAAAAATGTGTATGTTTTGGAATTACTATTCTAGTACATTGTGTATTGCTCAAAAAAAAAAAAAATCTACGATTACTGTATATTAATGTTATAAGCATGCTAAGTGTATTGTATTCTTAATTATCATAAACGGGGATGTGTAACTTTATGTTACATGTCCCAACACTTCAAGTTACGTCAAATCTCAAACCGAGTTTGGGGGCATTACATTACATGTTAGTTACCCCTCTTAACACTGCTTCTAGTTATTGTACGCATGTGGCTAAGGATGAATGAGGAACAAGCGTGGAAATACAAGGATGAAGAATGCCGATAACCTGTTTGAAGAAAGGCCTCAGCCACAAGTTTGCATTGATACGGATCCTCTTCGAGGGAGAATGGACCTCCTTACAAGACTACAAAAGACTACTTTCCTTAGCCAATATTCTGATGTCCTTTCCCTGCCATTTTTTGGCTTACATATGGATGTAAAAGCACTACTAACAGAACTAATAAAAATGAAACACGTGGAATATAAGAACAGGTTGGAAATGAAAAATCATACTGCCTACCAACTGAACGTTATGACCTGTTAAGCTGAGATAAAACGCACCGTTTGGGCATATCCCAAACGCTGCGTTCAGACACACACACACACACCTTCAACTCACGCACACCACACGGCACCGTTGCACACACACACGCAACACGTTACGCACACACCCAGACGACACCGTTGCACAGCTCATTCAAGTCTCCCCTCCAGTACGACGTCGTTCCCCCCCATGAGTCAATACTTTAGTTCACTTCACTTCGCACAAGTCTTCAGTTCACGCTAGAGCACTTCCTCTTCACGCCACTCTCTTCTCTTCTAGGGTTGTGCTACAAGGATCCTGACATTACATGTTGGGAATTTTGTGGATGCTATCTTAGACGTACACAAGGCATGGATTTAAGGTGTGCATGTTTGGATCTAAAATACCATAACTTCTTTTTAATTTTAACTCGAAATTTATGTATTCTCAAATCCTTCCGTGTGAATCTCACTCGTTATTTTCCGCTATAGACGCTAGAAAGATTTCACCCACAAAAGCTTGGAATTCACCACGCCCGGCCTAGTAAATTAACTTGAATCTTGTCAAATTAATCCCAAAACTTTATTCCAGCTCCGATCAGCATTTATCATATTATAATGAGTTCACACTAATTCCAATATATTAAAAGCTTATAAGTGGAAATCTAACAAAAACGACAAAATAATTGAATTTAGACGACAAAATACACTATCAATTTATTCCCTATATATATATATATATATATATATATATATATATTTCTCCTTCTATTTATTTTTTTTTTAGCTTTCATTATATAAAAACTAATGAAAACGGTATACGACGAACGAAAGATGATGGGGACCTATATATGGATTCAGGAATAAATTGATCACAAAGAAGATAAAAGTTTGGTCCACTTTGGAAAGGGGACCGATGAGGGTGTCTTTTGATTTCCATTGGCTAGCATCTGATCTGGAGTTGCAGGAATTAAGAAAAAAGCATAAAGCAAAAACCCTAGAACCTAATGATAAATGGTACAAAAGTGAAGGGTAGATACTAGATACCTGCATGCACTGACATACTTCTGTATAGGGTTGATTTTTTTCAATCATGCTCGAGGAGACGGACCCTCCAGCAGTTGACGTGTCATAGGAGATAGTTTTGACGCCTTTTGAGTGGTCCATCTCTACACTATGGTAAATACCATTGTTTCTCTAATTAGATAGAGAGAGAGAGAGAGGAAAAATATATATATATACAAGTTCTTTTTTTATTTCTTACTTCTCTTGTTGTGCACCGGTGAGCAGTCTCTCTCTCTCATTGTTGTCTAGTAGACACTGATAAAGATGCAAATTATGATTAGTTTTGGTAGTTGTCAATTATGATAGGTTGTTCATTTGGCCAAGCTGTTTTTTGTCAGCCTGGCCTTGATGAACAAACTTACACCCCCAAGACTCTCTCTCTCTCTCTATGTGTGTGTGTGTGAAGCCCAAGTTTCTATAGTCTATATTGTTTTGTGGTTCCTTGCTAGAAGGAAGGGCACATCTGCAAAACTATGTCATTTTGCGCCATGGAATTTTGAGAAACCCTAGGACCCCATCAAATTTTTTCCTCTCCCCCTCCCTTCTTTCTTTTTTATTTTTCTCTTCTCCTTGCTGCTGCCCATGGCCTACATTGCCTCCAACCTCCACAATCAAGCCACCTCCACATGTGCGTCAGGCAATGCCCTTCCTCCTCTGCCTGCCATCATCACGAGCCAATCCAACCCAAGCTCTCCACATCAGTCAACCCATGATCCTTTCACCATGGTAGTTGTGCACCACAGCTGCCCACCATCCTTCGCAGCCCATGTGTGTGACAATTTCGAAGCCCCCACCATCCCCCACAACCAATTGCAGCCATGACCGCAACCTCCACCCTCCAACTCTGAGACTCTCTACCCCCAAGCCACACCTCAAATGATTTCTCTTCCTTCCACTCGTGTTCCCATTATGTTCCCCACCCTTTGATCTCCCTTTCTTGCCTTAGGAAGCATTTCAACCCAGCACCGCCCGTGAGCCATTGCTGTCGGTGGCATTTCAATGGTTGAGCAACCACCCCCATGGCCTTCCCCTTCCCATTCCCAGCATCCTTTTCCCTCAAAGCAGACCAACCTGTGAGCTAAGGCCCACTTTAGTCGTGCTCTACCACCCTCTATCACGAGAATCTCTTCCTCCACCCCTGTCACGACTGAATCTGCCCTTCGGTGATTTTTTTCCAGTTGTGGATCTCTTTGTCATGACCATGTTCAACCATGCCTCGGTCGTGCCGCCTCCGTCGTCACCACCTTTATAAGCCTTGTGACCCTACATGTTATTATTTATCATTTAGTCATCATATTAATTATGCATAGATTAATTTCACTCATAATGACATATTTGCACGATCTCTTGGATGCACACATTTGATCATCCAAAAACTGTATTTATGCTATTGTAAGTATAACTTGAAACCAACCTCAGATTCCTAACGCTGCAATACCTGTGTTTTAATGACGTTTGGTTGTGTTGGATTGGTGTCCGAGGGCCTATGAAGTGTTGGAAAATTATTATCGTAGTGGGTGAGGATATGTGGGCTGAGGGCCAGGTGGAGCGTTGAGAATCGTGCGTAGTTGTAATTGTGATGTTTGTGTGATGAGTTGTATGTTGTTGTTTGTATTATGCCATGCCATCCAATATCTGCATGTCATGCATTTTTATTTTTATTGATTTTTTTTGGCATAATATTATTAATATGCTCTGTTCTTTTGTTGTGTTGTGAAACTGGTAAAACGCTATTTTTGTATAAAAAGAATTAAAAAATTATTTTGTGGGTACGTGAGTATCATGACCCTAAGCTGAGATGAGATATTATCTTGGTGGAACTCCTCTAGTCAATCGGGAGCGTATAAAATTGAGTGATGTCCCTTGGGCTATCGTCAAGCAACAATAGGCTCTACCAAGACCGTAACGCTCTTGGTATGATTACGTGACCCCTCTGCTGGCAAAAGCTAGAGATGCCTAGTCACATACACCCCGAGCACGGAGCGAGGCAACGCTAATTTCAAAGTCACATGCACGGTCGTTACCCATAGTGTAATGAAGGGAGCCAGAGTATGCAGATAGTCCCTAGGGGAGACCATGGTGCATACCATAATTAAAAGATTGTTGTCTACTAGAAATGTGATTTTTGGCATGAGTGGCTTAACTGATGTCGTCTTTGTGTAAAACTATAACAAAAAAGGGGGTATTTTGGTCTATTCTCACTATTGCTATCCTTGTTTGTTGTATGTCTCGTGTTTGAAATTCTTGGTTGTGGACTGTGGTTTTCTTACTAAGATTGCAAAATCTCACTTGCTATTTCCACCTACGGTTCTGTTTCATAGTGTAGAACTGGGGATATGTAGAGGATGGCTTTGAGCACGGCTTTGAGCATGATGGACTGACTCAACAATAGGAGTGATAACTAGGGATATGTTAGTTGTGGTTGATGGATTTGCTTTTATTTTAAATTTTGATCATTTAGATGACTGTATTAACTTTATGGAGAATTTTCTTTTGTTTTGGGTTGTAAACATTAAATTTTCTGGTACTTAGCTTAAAACAACCTTTTATTTTTCTGCTATGCATATTTAATTTTACATGTATTGCATGTTCTCACACACTTGCACGTGGTGATGGGGGTGTGTGACTTGAAGAGGCCCTCACCCTGGTGTCGTGACTCCTACCCATTCACACATGGGAGTCAAGTGCACCACTCTCTCTCTCTCTCTCTCTCTCTCTCTCTCTCTCTCATCTAAAACCCTAATCATCACAATCGGTGAGTAGCAAAGGCCATCGTTTGGCTAGATCCCATTTTAATTTTTTACCGCCAATTAACGCCAATACCTTGGAATGATGACAATGAACTACCGACGGCTTGGAGGAATGCTAGGATAAGATGTGGCGCCCCCAAAATCCCCACGTACGAAAAACGGGGAATTCGAGGCGCCCGGATGGTGACATCACGGGTCACCACCCTATCGAAGAGTGCCAAGTGTGTGCAAGCGACAAATGTGCACAAGAAGATACGCAGCGGATAGCAAAGTCAAATACTAAGTACCAGAATTTTTTTCTTAAATAAAATACAAACGGTTCAAAGGCACATAATAAAATATTACATGATATAAATATTGTTTTAAAACTAAGTACAAAGCATAACTTCAAATCAGAACTCCGGCGGAGCCGTATCCTCGGGCTCAGCCTCCTCCTCCTCCTCGAACGCTGCATCAAAATCTACGGTACCAAAAATGGTGCCGCAGGTAAGTAAAACCCAAACACCACTAGATAAAAGCATATTAAACTCAAACAACAAGTATGAATGAATGTCAATGCTCCAAAACTCATAAATCATATTTTCCACGCACGCCAAAAACCCAACTGGCTTAAAAACATAACCTTTAAAACCAAGCCTCGCCATTATCCCAGATAATGGCCCAAACCACCATTTTCCCCGAAAATGGATCACAAGACCATCGCCATTTTCCCAGAAAATGGCCCATATCCGAAAACCATGAAAACCAACCGATTATGCATGCACCATGATCTCCCCTAGGGATCATCCGCACACTCTGGCTCTGTGCCACACCGCAGGTAACGTCTACGCGTGTGACACCTACACGAGTGATGCCCAGACTCGCGCCTCCAACTCGCGCGTACCTGGCCAGGCCATCCTCTAGTCCCCGCCACTAAAAGGACCACGGAGTCGACACGACAGCGTTACCGTATCGTGCGATCCGGTCGTCGCCCGGCGACAACCCAGGGGATGTCACTCAGTATTATCCACTCCCGAGTGACCAGAGGAGCTCCACCGAGATAATAACCCATCCCGGCTTGGGCTCGTGATACGCACACTCCCAAAAATCATTTACGCCAATAAAACATGATTTTTCCAATAAAATAAAATACAAGTGCATGCATCATGTAAATGCCAATTTCAATGCTCGACAAATAAATTCAACCATAGCACAACAAATCAAGCAACTCCGTCCTCCATCCATCCGACCCCCGAACTCCTCGGACTCAGTCCGGAATCAGCGAACCAACCAAATAATTTATTGAAAGAGTAAAATACATTTAAATCTAAAAGTAGCGTTTGGAAAATACTTACAGCGCTATATAGGATTTTTAGAAGGTTCGGCGCGAAGCGAACGGCGATGCGAAAGCAACGTAACAGTGCAAATGCACTGTTCCCGTGGGTCGCAAAATACCCACTTTTGACCGGGGACAAACCAAGACACCAAATTGATAGGGAATGGTCTAGAGATGTTTATGAAGCTAGTGGAAGTGAGTTTTGGCCGTGGGTGGCGGCGAAAACGCCGGTAGGGGCGGAAAAAGGGCAAATCGGAGTTGAGCTCGTGGGAGCCGCTCCGGTGACCGTTTGAGGCCGGGGATGGGTGGGTTAGGTCGGTAAGGAGTAGGGGAAGAAGTGGTGAAGAGGTGGTGGCCGGAGGTGGAGCGACGGCGGCGGATCGAGCCTCAAGCCGTGTGGCTTGTTGGGCTTTTTCCGGCCAAACGGCCGGCCGGTTGGGGCTGGGAGTTGGGAGGGGATGATCACCGGCCGGAGGGGAGTCGACCGGAGGGGGGCGTCGGGCACGACGCCGGCGAACGGCGGGCCTGGGCGGGATGGCTGTTCCGGCGTGGGTGAGGAGAGAGAGAGAAAGAGAGGGACGCGGGGAGAGAGAGAGAGAGCCGAACGGGAGAGGGGAAAAAAAAGGAAAAAGAAAAAAGAAAAAAGGAAAAAAGAAAAAGAAGAGGAAAAGAAAAGATGAAGGAAATTAATGAGGTCCAGTCCTCACGTCGGAAGTCCAAAAACTGATCAGCCGAAAACGGTAAAAACATAAAACGATTAAAATAAATTAACACTACATCAAATAAATAAATAAACACCAATAAAATATTTTAAACACATCAATAAGCTAAAATAAAATAAATAACTAGTAAAACCAATTATTTAAATTTTTAAAACCAAAAACAAGCCAAAATAAATTAAATCACAATTTAAATCCGACAGCCATATAAAATCCATTTAAAACTCGATAATTTAAAATAAAAGCACTATAAAATATTTAATTAAATTAAAATATTCCTTCAGTGAAAATACACATAAAAGCGGGTCATCACATAAGATACCCTAGGATTGATTCTATTATGGTTCAGGTCAGATCTGTTGCATCCTTCTTCTATAGCTTTTGACTCATCGAGATTTGGTATATGACTCGTGGAGATCTGTAGATTTGGATGCATTATATAGCACGTCATTCTGTAGCTTGGTTTTTGACTCGTGGAGATCTGGTATATGACTTTGATGGTCTTAGAAAACCAATTTCTTGCATTATTTTATGGAGATCTACTTTTCAAACAAAAAAAAAAAAATTTAAGAACATAATAATAAGTGTTTTTTCTTGGGTTTTCAGTGCTACCATTTTTCTTCTTGGTTCAAGTTCAAATTTGTAGTCTGTTTTATATGAGCCTATTTATATGGAAAACTCAATCATTTTCATATTTTTCTTGTTTATGATACTTATGTATAGATTTAAGGGTTCAAGCCATTTTTGTTAAACAAAATGAAAAAAAAAAAAAAAAAAAAACTTTAAATCTTCTTTAATATTAGCTCTTAGATTCTATTTTCTTATTTGGTTCCACCTTTGCCCAAGTAGTTTATCTGGGTATGTTTTTGTGACATTCGCTCCTTTTTTGTTCTTCTTTAAGTATGAGTCTCGTTCTACGTGTCGAGCTTCGATCTATGTACTGAGCCTTATCCTACGTGCTGTACCTCGATGGCGTGTTCCAAAAGTTATCCAGTGGATTTCAAAGTAAGATAGATATTTTAAAACTTACGAATATTTTAAATATTATGGAAATATCTATAGGAGAGATATTTTCAATATTATTAGATAAACTTGTTCTTAAAGTAACACAATTATAATATTTTAATGAGCTCTAAAAATATTATAATTGTGGATAATTACTTAAATTAAATATTTTAGTTGTTTTAAAATATTAAGAGATTTAACTTTATGTTGAAAACTCTAAAATTAATTTAAATGATTTTATTCTCTCTGATTAATTAACGATACTTCATCGTTTTAAATAATGATGAAGACATATTATATTATAAACTTTACTTTATAAAATAATATTCTATTTTAATTCATCTCAGTGTTTTATTTAATTGTTTGATTTTAAATAAAACATTTACGCGTTTTCAAATCAGTGTTTAAACTCATCGTTAGATCGTTTTGAGGATCCCGAAGCGAAGGACTGGGATTAAATACCCAGGCCCTACCTTTTCTATTCACTTTTACCTTTCTTCATTTTCTCTCTTCTCTCTCCTCTCTTTCTTCTCCATGCCCAATGTACAAGTGTGTTCTTCTTCACCGTGCTTGTTGCACTTCCTGCTAGCACCACCTCCAGCCGTCGTGCCTCACCTCCACCTCTGGCATGTTCTCCTCCCACAGGCGAGCACTACCCCACCGGTGGTGAGCTACACCGGCAGCCTCCTCTCTTTCTTTCTTCCTCCAAGCAAATGGGTCTTAGAGGTTATTCCTCCTCATAGCACCGCCATACACGGCCAAAACAGCCAACGAACACTTCCACTAGCACCACCACATCATGGGCTTCCTCCCCATGTCCTCATTTTCCTCTACCTCTCTCTATTTCTCCGATGGGTCTCCACAACTACCCATTTGGTTGCACCACCGTATGCGGCTACCCACGGTGTTTCACCAGCACCATCTTATTCCTCTCATCATCACGACCTTCCCCAATAAATTTCATGACCAACGAAGCTTTGTACAGCTCTCACTCTCCAAGGCACGGGTTGCACTTCTTGTGGCCGATCCGCCATTGTGAGCCACCGCCCGGCCATCACCTCGCTACCACAGCTCCACCACATCTTCCTCTACCTCTCCCTAGCTTCCCATGAAGTTCCATAGTCTTCCTCCACCTCAAGTACCCTCTCTCATTTTTGGATTCACTGTTCACGGTGTGATGCCGCCGTGCTCTGCCACCTTGAGCCTTTCCAAGACCATGCCTAGCTATTCTCAAGCCCAAACCGCCACTTTATGTGGTGAGCAGCCACTATACGTGGTGATACCGCCACGTACGACTCCTCCAATACCTTGATAGTGACGAGCAGCGAACGATGCACGGGTTATCCCGTCGATGGAATAACCCTCTATCTCTAGTTATTTACATTTAAAGAAGTTGATTGGCTGGACTGTAGACTGTGTAGTTAGTAATTGTGGAGTTCGCTGTGTAGTTATGAAGTAAAGTGTAGTTGTGAAGTGTTGGGCTTGACTGTGTAGTATTGTGGACTGTGCTATGAGTATGGGCGTAAGATGGATGCCGTAGTTGTGATACGGAGTGAAGTGTGAAGGGAGTACGCATTGTAACAGCCCGCTAGAAATTCAATTATAGAATTTCTATAGACTTGAGCAACCTCGTGAAAACTCCGTAAGTTTTCACGAATCGACTAATTGCAAAGGTTTTAGTCTGTCAACATAATTAGTATTATCACTCACTATGGTTCCAGAAATGCGATTTTATTTGTTTGAGCTAGTTAGAAGTGTCAAAATATGTTACGATCTGCGCCACTAGACTCAACTAGACTCAGTTGAATATTTAGGATTTTATGGCACAATAACCCATTTTCATAATTTCGGACGAAACGGCTGTTCGAAACTATAAATTTATTTTTAGGGGCACTTCGGGGTTGAGTTTTAGTAAACGGTTTTTACTGTTGGTTAATATTAATATTTAGGATTTTTCAGTACTAAATTTATCATTCATTTTTTCGGAGTGAATAGTAATGTCGATAAGCGTACTAAGTGCAATGTTTTAAAAATCATAGTGTGAAATGTCCAAATTAAGTTAGAGAAGTTTTATTTGGACACTTGGCAAGATCCTAGCCACACATAGTGAATAGTATAAGATACTTGGCACAAAGAGGAACCATTAGATGGATTTGTGAAGGAAATCAAAGTATGAGATCATGCCACCTAAGCAAAACCTTTTTCATTTGATCCACCAAATTGAGCTAGATCAAAGAGGGTTTCAACCCTAGTGAAACCCTAAATGGTTGGAATCCAATTGAAACCCCAAAAACTTGGTTGAAACTGAAACCCTAAACGGTTTCCCCAAACCCTAAAGTTGGCCTTCAAACCCTTTTGATTCAATTTCTAGCATTGTGTTTAATCACTTGATTAAATCACTTCCACATGCTATTAATTTCTGAAATTCTTACTATGACATCATTATCCAAACTTTTAAATCTTGAAAATTTGATTGGGCTAAGAAAATTTAGATTTGGGTTTGATAGCAACCCTAACCAAACCCCCTTTAAACCTCAAATTAAAACCCACTTGGTTGAGGCCCACCAAGGCCCATGAATTTGGCCACCTTGGCAAAGCTTCTTGGAGAGGTTTCGTCCCCCACATGGCAGACCATCCACTGCCCTTGGCTGCACCCAATAATGCCTTGATGAGATGGAGAAACCCACCCTATCAACCTTCATACTTTACAGCTTCTGCAAGTCCACAGTTAGTTTTTGGATAGTATTGTGGTCTCGTTAGTTGAGTTACACGAGTTTCTCGACGAACTTCTTCAGTAGTATATTTTGGTAATGTAACTATGGAGTCTGGCCTCCCATGTTTTTGAGATTACAGTCTTCTGAGAGTCGTACTGAAATTGTGGATGTTTAGTTTGTTAAGTATGCTTGGATTAAGATTTAACTATTTGGGATACTATAAGTTTGGTGCATACTATTACTCAAAAAAAAATTTATCCGCTGAAAATATTGCATAATCCTAAATGCATGTTAGGAACATTACATCTTATATGTCATGAACGGGGGCAGGTAACCTTGTGTTGCATGTTCTGACGCTTTAGATGTCCGTCCGATCCCAAACAGAATCTGGGGGTGTCACATGCGTGGAGCGTACTCCTTGTACTGCAGTGACGCACCGTATGACGTGTGCTTTAGTGACACGTGGCATAGAATGAAGAGAGCGTGCATGGAGCGTACTCTGTGTTGTATGGCAATGCACCGTGTGATGTGCGTCGTGATAATAAGTGTTGTAGCGAAGGGAGTACGCATGGCGTGTACTCCATGTCGCGTAGCGTTGCACCGTGAGGTGTGTATCGTAACGATATGTGTGTTGTAGTGTGGATGAAAGAGAATTCACGTGAGTGTACTCTGTGCTATGTCATGATACACCGGATGGCATGTCACGAAGGGTCGGATGGCGTAGCTGAAAACCGTGGGGTATATGGTGTAGCATCGGGAATTGTGTAACAGTGTCCCGAAGCAGTGGTGATGTGGCGGTAGTCCAAGGTGATGGGTGTCGCCTTGAGATTAACTTGTGGCTGAAAGTAAGTGTGAAGTGGTGAAAAGGTATCAGAGAGTGCAGCGAAAGCATGATGGGAGTCATGACGTGACTTGGGATTAGTCTCGAGCTACGTGACATGACAGAGGTGCATTTGTAGATGCAGACCTCTCCTATCAAGTGTTGGGATGAACTTGTACAGTGCCAGGAAGTAGGAAGAGTCCTATTGACCGGGTCTGAGTAAGTTGGTATATGTGTATGAATCGTGTTTATACAAGCGGGCGTTCATTGGAATTATAAATTGCTCTTAGGTGATAAAAGAGGGGTAAGATACAGGTGTCTCTGGCGAGACACGTATATCAGATAGGTTTACCATATGTAATGGATGATCTATCCTGAGCATGGTTACATGGCGTTTTTGCCCCAAAGTTGGCTTGAATTCATGTAACCTGACTGGTTGGGAATGAGGATTTTGTATGAGCTAGGATACGTGAAGGTAGTGACGAGTATATAGTCTAAGGTTGGGACGCATGATTTTATTTGTCGGAATCAAGTGTCGGATTGTGGAAATAGAAGAATATGATGGAAGTCTTAGTGTCTTAACCCTAAGGTGAATCACAGAGGTTCACTTTAAGGAATAAGACCCTGAAGGTTTTAGTATAGTAAATGGCACGTAAGAGCCCTGGGATGGATGAAAAGTATTCCAAGTGAGGCATAGTTCTTTTTTTTAGAATAGTTTCTTGTGCATTAGATAGATGATGACGTAAGGTTATGTGTATGCATGTAGGTTTTCATCTGACATGCACACGAATAGACTACATGGATTGAGTATGACATGAAGTCCAGGTAAGTATTGCGTTCATACTCTTCTAAAGTTTTCCTTATACAATCGAAGAAGAAGATGAAAGCTTTTCTCTAAAAGGAAAATGAAACTTTTCTCCACGAGACAAGTTTTACAAAAAAAAAATGAAACGTAACTTTTCAAGTATAAGTATATAGCGGCCCTCCTTGGCAGCCCCTTT
Organism: Carya cathayensis; assembly: GCA_011037825.1. Taxonomy (NCBI): domain Eukaryota; kingdom Viridiplantae; phylum Streptophyta; class Magnoliopsida; order Fagales; family Juglandaceae; genus Carya; species Carya cathayensis. Next base: position 272,107 of record QGSO01000293.1, read on the forward strand.
CATGCACCCAAAGTATGTACGTGTATGCATGTGAATGGATGCTATAAGTAATACGTATTGTATGTATGTTCACGAAAGGAAACGAAATGAAGCTTTAAAAGACACGTAAGAACTGTTAAGGATTGTAAGGACTGAAATTGTAATGGACTGTTTCTAAAACAACTTTTAAAAAAAGGAAGAAAACTTTTTTTTTAAATAACTTTCTCTCATAAAAATGACTCTTTCTAAAACAACTTTTATGAAAAGAAAGAAAACTGTTTCCTTTTAAAGAAACTTCTTTTAAAAAAACTTTTACAAAAAGAAAGAAAACTATGCTTTAAATGACGCGACAAAAGTGTTTTAAAATGTCCCTATGAAAGTGAGGCCTCGGCCCTATAATTTAAACGATGCGAAGAAAGTGTTTTAAAATATCCCTATGAAAGATGATGTTTTAAATGATGCCATGAAAGACAACTTTTTCTAAAATGACTTTTATGAAAATTATTTTCTTTTTAAAATGACTTTTTATGAAAGAAACGGACTGAAGAATCGTAAAAACTGCAAAGGAAAAGAAATGACTGTAAAGGAATGAATAGACTAAAATTAATGGATGATGTATGAAAATATGTAACGGCCACATGACTGAAATGGAAATGGTACAAATGAATGGACCAGGCTGGGTAGATTGCAATGCCGAGTAAATAGTACTAGTAGTGCACCCATCCTGCACCCTGACGAAATGGATTCCCAACCCATGGTCATAGGCGCAATCAGGTCCAAAAAACTACTAACCCTAGCACACGGGGCATAACAGTGTGCTACATGGCCAATGAAAGTGAAAAGAAAGAATGTATGCAAGTATGTATGTATGGACTGTATGAATGAATGTAAGTAAGAAAAGAGGAATGCATGTATGTATGTATGCATGAAAGTACGTAAAAGGATAAATGCATGAAAAGATTCTTTAAGAAATGAAGGCAGTGACGCGTGGAGAAATGTTTTAAAGAAGGCATGTTTTTAAATAAAAACCTCACCTCGTAACGGTTTAAAATGAAAAAAATGTCCTATGCATGGTATGTATGATATGTACGTATGGAATGATAACTACATGACTGAAAATCTATATTGATATATTTTGACTGTATAAAGTAATGTTTACGAATCATCGACTCATTTTAGTTTTTATGTGTGCCTTCCCAGGGACAAGATGAGCATGACAGGTCAGGACGGGCACAGCCCAAGGGAAAGAGCACGAAGGCCTAGGAAAGATATTTTGTAAGAGAAACTTTCATTATAAAAATTAATATTTTCCGCTGAAATATTTTAATTAAGAAAATGAATTTTATTTATAACATGGAGTCTTTTGTATCCTAGCATGAAAGGAAAAGAAATTCAAAAGGAACCGTAATTCCCGTCGATTTTTATTAAAATCGTTTTGAAAAATGACCTACCATAAGGATGAATGTTACAGTTTTGCTCATGGTTTTTTGTTTCTTTGGATGAGTTGTAGAGATAACCAGACATCAATGTTTACGAAATCTGATAATTAAACATTTTCGCAGAGATATGATGCTAAAAAGTTAAAAGTTTGAATTCTTTGTTGAAGAAAGGAAACAAAGTTTGAACTCTTGCTTGAATAATGAATGTGTTTGAATTTCAAAAAACTCGCAACTAGGTACTTTTGGATTGTACCAAATCAGCCAATAAAATACCGATCACACATGGCAAGTCTCCTATTAGTTTTCTAACAGGAGATTGATAAAAGTATATAATTTAGAGCTTTTTGAAATTCATAGATCAATTTAATGAACATTAATGATGAGATGAGATGAGATGAGATAAAATGATTTTAAATGAAAATTAAATAAAATATTTTTTTTATTATTTTAAAATTTAAAAAGTTGAATTGAAATTTAAAAAAATTAAATTATTTATTATATTTTATACAAGAATTTAAAAAAATTATAATAATAAAATAAAATAAAAATATTTTGTAAATCCAAATGGGCGTAAAAGTTTATATAGCTTTCAATTGTAAAACTGTAAAAAATCATATACTGATTTTATAATAATAGTTTATACGCAAATTGTGGAAGTCACTGAGAGTACGAGTTATGACACAAGTGAAAAGCTCATTTGTGGTAAACTGGTAAATGACTGTATATGAGGGTGCACGCGGGGGTGGGCAAGGAAAAAGACATGTTCGCGGTATCTATGGCTAGCCACTGTTTAGCAACAGAGAAGAGTCAGAAGACCTGGAGCTGTCGTTCTTTTTGTTCATGAAACTGACAATCACTTTCCTCTAGTTTTGATTGAGTGATCGATAGAATTCTCATGAATTCATGTGTCTTTCAGGACCACTGCTAAAGTTCCTTTGAATTTACAAGGTTTCAGTGGGATAAGCTATAGCGTATGGGACCCTACATGTCGTGTGTTAGCGCCTGCCATTCAACGTCGTGTGCTCTGTACCACTTTTAATTTCACCCTTTCTTTTGGCTTTCTTTTTAGTTTTTGCTTCTATTTCTTTTGTGCTTTTTCCTTCCTTTCTTTCTCCCTTTATTTGATTTTATAGAAATATGAGTAATGATATAAGTATAATTATTTTTACAACTTTTTATATAATCATATTTTAAAATGAGAGTACTTACATAAAGTGATGTTTAACTTTATAAATTACTTAACAAAAATACATCTTCTATAAAACATAGTTATATAAAAAGGTTGTAAAAACAATTATATGTCTATCATTTTCTATAGAAATTAAAAACATATATAGCATTAAGTATATATTAGATAATAATACACCTACAATTCTTTTACAATTATTTTGTAGCTCATTCTACATCAGCCTATTCGAATGTGCCACTTCATTAAAAACAAATTTGATTTTCGGTAACTTTAAAGCAACTTAAATTTTACATTACAAGTGGTTTTCTATTTGAAATATAATTGTAAATAATTGTAAACAAGTTGTAAATTTATTATTGTAGGGACACATCTACAACTCATTTACAAATATTTTATAGCTCATTTTATAATTAATCAAAGAAATCATGTCACTTCATTAAAATTGAATGGCTGCTGCCATTATGCCACCCAGCTTTAACCGCTAGGCTTGTCCATGATACAAATTACATATTTTTCCTTTTTCTTTTAAACATTTTTAAAAAACATCAATATACTAATAGTTATTTCCTTAATCCTTATGTCAAATAAAATAAAATGCATGAGCTGTCAAATTGATGGACAAACTCAAGTGACATAGTGATGGCAACCAAGGTGGAGCTATCCTTAAAAATCCTTTGCAAGTTCCAGATGGGCCAATTACAAGATCAAGAGCCAAGAAGATCAAGGACGCAATGCAAGGATTGGTGCAATCCACTTGGGAAGAAGCTAGGAAGAGCCCAATACTCAAGATGGGCTTGAAGGAAGAAGAACCGGTTTTGATCCATTTGATACAAGCTATGGAAGACATGACTTAGAGATAGGGCCTATTGTTGTTAAGACTCTCAATTTGTTTTAAGGCTTTTATTAATAGTTTAGAAGAAGTAGGCTTGAGGATGCTTGGCCCACATATGTCTTATTTCTAATGGACTAGGGTTTTCTTTGGGAATGTCTTATATTTTGGCCAAGGGTTTATTTGGAAACTTATTATTTAACTAGGGTTTAGAAGTTACTGTAGCGCGACGTACGACACTGTTCACGCTACAGTACCCGAGGCGCTTTCATTAGGGTTTTTGGGGGTTGTCTATTTAAACAACTTATAGCCTCATTTGAGAGGCAGAATATATGGCATTTCTTTGAGAGTTTGAGTTATCTCCTCTTGTTCTTCTTGAACATTTGAACTTATCAAAGGTAAATCAAAACCTTTGTGGCGTTCCTCCTTTGTAATTTGGGTTCTTGAGACGGATTCTTCAATGGGTCTAGATTTTGATATAATCTAGGTTCTTGGAACAGGTTCTCATCGGATCTAAATTCTGCATCCATAAATCTGAGTTTGGCTTTCTTGGGGTTGTTTTCCAATATTGTTGTTGGGTCTCAAAGCAAATCGATTGGGGTTCATATCATATGGTATTCAAAGCAAGGTTTCCAATCAGGTGTATTTCTATCTTTTATTTATTGCATCTTTATTTCTAGGGTTTCATTGTTCTAAGGTTGCAAAAAAAAAAAAAGGTGCAGAAATTTGTTTCCTAGGGCTGCCAGATTATTCTATCTTTTTAGTTTCATGTTCATCAACATTGGGTGGCTAAATTGTTTGTTTAAGGGCTGCCAAAATTTGCACCATCTATAGAGTTTGGAATTTCTGGGGTTTCTTGCATCTCTAAGTTTGTCAATTGCTTGGAGTGCTATTTTTTTTATTCTCTTTTATTTTCCTTATCAATTTTTATGTGTTTGAATTCAATTGTTTGATTATCACAATTGGATATTTCTATTTGTGGTTGAATTGTTGAGAAAAGACGAGAAAAAAGGAAAAGAAAAGAAAGGGAAAGGAAAAGAAAGGAAAAGAAAAGAAAAGAAAAGAAAGGAAAAGAAAAGAAAATTCGAAAAAAAAAATTCAAAAAAAAAAAAAAGAAAAAAAGAAAGGAGAGAAGGATTTTGGGATGAAATACTTTGCCATGTGAAATTGAGTGCTTTGTCATTGATTAAGCCTTATCTTCAAATGAGTTGAATATATCTTTCTAGTTGGTACCTTGTTTCGTAATTACTCTTTTCAGCGTATAAATTCCTTGAGTCTCGGGTCATTTTATTCCTTCTGTGTTTTCTCTTGTACTTGCTTCTTGAACCTAATTACTAGTGGAGCAAAACAAGGTTGTATTGTCTTGATTGAGTTCAATTAGTTCTTAAAGAACTTGAGTGGGAATACTCTTGAGATAAAAGGCAAGAGAGTGTGAGATCATTATCGGGAAAAAACTAATAAGAGTGAAACACGAGTGAAGTGCCATTATTTGAGTGTAAACACGTAAGGGAGCATGTGAGGTCTTTTTTCTTCTAACATTTTTTTTTTTGCGCAGCATATGATGTCTCATAAAAATGACTCATCACCAAAGGAGATGGTAGATAACTCATTTTTTGTGTTGCAATCCATGCAACAAAAGTTTGAAAGGTTAAATTTGAAGTTGGGAGAAATGAGGGATAGGATGGATCAACAAGGTGTAGTGATTAGAAATCTACGAAGTGTGAGAGATAGGAGGAGACGTGAGCCTAGTATTGAGAATGGGTACGATAAGAATGGAGAGTATGGCGAGTCACTTGTTGTTAGGCGTGCTCCCAATACAGAAATTAAGATGGATGATATAGAGCAGCAAAGAGAGAACATTTTCCATACTAGATGCCACATCAATAGCAAGGTATGTAGTATGATCATTGATGGAGGGAGTTGTACTAATGTGGTTAGCACTACTTTAGTTGAGAAATTGAATTTACCTAC